>PVKE010041994.1:0-13931 GCA_004027555.1 Craseonycteris thonglongyai | reverse complement strand
GTATAGCCCTTTGTTGTAGGATGGAATGATCTGTAAATGTCAATTATGTCCATTTCCTGCAGTGTATCATTTAAAGCTGCGATTTCCTTATTTATTTTCTGCTTGGATGATCTGTCCAGTGTTGTCAGGGGGGTGTTTAGATCCCCTACTATAATTGTATTTTCATCAAATTCTCCCTTTAGATCTGTTAGTAGATGCTCAAAGCAATTCTAATAATTATAATCCTGATTAAGATTTTTCTAAAGAATGCATCAAATTTAAGTCTATTTTATTAATTTCTGTTCTCTAAAAAATATATATATGTACTTATTAGCAAAAACTATCAAGAAAATTTCTTCAATAAAAGTGACATAAATGTAAGCAAATATAAGTGAACCCTTCTTATGACTTCTCAGAGTACTTTACCTTTACCCTATAATAATATAACTGATTTTCAACATGTATTGATCAGTAGATTAATATTGTTTCTTCCATTTACAAAAGTGAAAATGACTTTTGTGTGTCTAAAATTAATAGTTATTTAATTTCTATCCAATTATCTCTGATAAATTTAGGTATATCCCAATTAGACAGGAAACCCCTAAAGATAAGGTCTGAGTTTAATAGTTTGGCCTACAGCCAATAAGCTCTCAATACATGTTTTCTAATAATGAGATAATTTGCATGTTTAATTCAATTTCTGTGTTGACATGTAAGAGGCATTAGTTTACTAAAGTGTATGAAAAGAGCAAATCTTGGTCCTTTCTCCTATAAAATCAAGAAAGGTTAAACAAATTTAAAGTTTATTTGGAAATACTTAGTGATCAAGAATGTATGAAATATATTTATGTTTCTAAGTCTCTTGCTAGAGAGAATTTTGGACATACTTCTTGTTATTGTAGAGTTTCACAAAATAGTAAAAGGATAAAAGAATCAAAAAAAAGTTGAGTTTATGGGCATAATGCCACTGCATCTAAAAATAAGATTTTATTTTATTTTAAAAGATTTATTTTAATTGTTTTTGACAAAGAGACAGACAGACAGAGAGAAGGGGGAGGGCCCAGAGCAGTCTCTGTAGTTGTATATCACCAGGTTTTGACATAGCTTCATTCCACACAAGTAGATGGGGGGTTAAGCAGGGCAAGAACAGGGTGGAGGACTCCTGCATGGGAGACATGACCTTATGAGCTAGGGGCCAAACCGGGGGCCTCCCATATGGGAAGCTTGCCCTGGCAAGAACCAAACTGGGGCCCACACCCCAGTTAGGCATATGGGTCTGCATGGGCCAGGGCCAGGATTCAATCCTCAGACTTCGGGACTGAGCACTTAACCTGCTGAGCACTTAACCTGCTGAGCCATTCCAGCATCCTCTAAAATAAGATTTTAAACTTTCTTCTGTGAGCATGTTTAGTAGCCAACAATATTTTCATTTATATTTTCTAAATAAAATGTTCCTTCTATTATTAGAGGAGGTAGAGGGAAAAAATCAAGCTACAAGAGTTCTCTCAAAGACTGATTCAGTGAGAAACTAAAATAAGCCATTACAAGTTAATGAATCTGTGCATTGCATTTTTTTCTTCTCCCTGAAATAACAACTCATTGAGATGTTTCACTGTTCATAAAATAAAAACAATGTTGATTCTAAAAAGAGAGGAAGGGTTACCTAAATTCGATCCCCAAATGGCAAGTATAGAGAAATTATTTTGGTTTATCTCCTTAAAGTTTATAAGAAATTGTTTTTTTCCATATGAACTAAATTTTGACTTTTTAATATTAAAATGATCAAATTTCCATAAATGTAAATATTCATTTTTAAATTACCAAAACCAATAAGAAAATTAAATACAACGTAGAAATCCGTTTCTTGGGACAATTAGCTTAAATAAAAAAATGATTGTGGCAGTTGCCAATAATGTCATTATTTTATGTTAGTGTCAAAGTACAAATAGAATAATATACTACCTTCCTGTAAAAAACAAACAAAAATATAAAATGACCCTGTGTGTGTGTGTATGTGTGTGTGTGTGTGCATGTGCGCACGCGCGCACATCTTTTACCTATCATTAAATTGTGGATCAAATCATAAAAACTAACATTACCATATGAAATAAATAATCTTTCATTATTGGAAGTTCCTAGATGGAATATATGTATAACATTATTAAAATGCAAGGATAAACCGTAATTTATCAGATAACTAAAGCACTTTTTCTCTGGGTAATCTCTGCTTTAATTCTCAGTTTAAATAGGTAAATAGTCATAGTCAACTATTTATCTTCTTTCGTCAGGAAATTTAGAATCAATCAGGAATGACAAACAGGTTTCAAACAATTCTGAATTATTCATTAGAAGAGGATATCCACACCTCTAATTTGAGAAAATTTCTGAGGGTAAATCTAGGCTCAGTGGAAAAGAGAACTATGATTAATAATAATAATGGGAGTGGGATATGGAGAATTACAGTGGCAACATGCATGTCATACTCTAAGGACCACCGGATCAGAAGTCTTCTCTCAGATTCGACAGTTTTTGATGTCATAAAAATTCTATTCAATAATCTTAAAAACAAACTGCTGGGGAAGCCAGGATGGCTCAGTGGGTTAAGTGCTCACTTTGCAGCCCTGAGTGCCCCCAGTTCTGTTCTCACCAGGGTGAGACCCCGGCCCAGTTCCTGCCCTGTGCGGCCCCACCCCCAGCTGTGGAAAGAAACTATGTGCAAAAACCAATGATGTGCAACTATGGAGATGGCTCTGGGCCCTCCCCATTCACTCCGTCTCTGTCTCTGTCTCTGTATGTATCTCTCTCTCTCTCTGTCAAAAACAATAAAAATAAATCTTTAAAAAAAACTGCTAACTTAATAGTTTTGTATATTAGCATACCTATAACTCCTTCAGGTTTAATCTAAAATAATCCACTCTGTAAAATAATCCAGAATTGGGAGGGGTAACTAACCCATGTCAAGTGTGAGCCAAACTGTCCTGATAAGTGTTGGGAACAATTTTTTATTCCACTTGCTAGCAATTTCTATTATCTTTACAGTAATTCTTTGTTTTCCTACTCCATTTCTACCCCTAGCAAATACTGTCTGACAAACAGGCTGAAAGACTAGTCTTTAAACATTGATTAAAACTATTTGTACAGTGTTTTTGTTTGCTTTTCATCATTATGAAATAAATTATAGTTGCTTTCTTTCTAACAAGATCCTGACCACCTAATTTAGTTCATTTATTCTGCTTTCTTATTACAATAGAGCACAGGGACGTCAAAATTATTGTTGGCAAAAAACTTCCCCAGGAGCTCTATTAAACCACCATTTCATTCACAGCATGTTATTGTAAAAGATACAAAAGCCAAAATATCACCCTTTAAAAATGGCACAATTATATTCCTTATACTTTGAAGCTCAAAGTAAGAATTGCTAAGAAATCTAAGATTAAAATCCTAAACACGTGAATAACAGTAGAACCATTTTACACAGGGAACAACCATCTCTCTGACAGCTGTGGAAATACAATCTATACAGACAAATACAGCCATCAATTTGGCAACAGCTTTCTGTTGATGCTTTACTAGATTTACACCTTCTAAACAAAATTAATGGAACACCACGGGCTTGGGTCAATGCTATTACTTCCTGCTTTGAAGCTGACAAAAAAAGAAAATTAAGAATAGGCTTAACTATCACACATGTAAAAACTAGGAATAAACTCATGATTGATATTTGTACTTCATACTTCAGAATTTGAGGATCCCTTTGGTTTGTGTAAATTGTAATCCTCTATGAAACCGAAAGTAGAATATAAGGAGCCCTACTGTTAATAAATGGGTGAAAAGGCATTAGGAATTGGAAAACTTACTTGGGAGTATTAACAAATAGAACTGAATTACTCTGGCTGAAGTATAAGGGAGAAGCTAGAGCTGTCCCTGTTTTGCCAATCTGGGCAAAACAGTTTTTCCAGTTATCCTTCTGTGTGCTCAGCAACTTAGAATAATACTGCAACATGGGAGAAAAACCACTTATTTTTTCCAACTCCTTTTCACAAAAGTAGAAAGTTAAAGAGGATCAAAGATGTTAGAATTTGCCTAGTATCAGACCCAGGGGGTGGGGGATGGGGGGGGTAGAACCAAACATAAAATACTGTTAATTTCAAATTATATATGTGGGGGCTGTCCAGAAAGTATCCAGCCATGTAACTTCTTGTTATATTGACAGTGGCTGGATTTTTTCTGGAATAAATACACACACACATGGATTTTTTTCTACACAGTTACTTTTATGTCCAAAAAAAATCCAGCCATAAATGCCTCTATTTTTCATATTACATTCCTGGATATGTCTGAAAAGTATCCAGCCATGTGAATATGAAAAATAGAGGCATTTATGGCTGCATTTTTTTTCAGGACAGCATGTATCTATATCTATATATTTATATTATTTATATATATTCCTCAAAAATCACATCTAAAGGTGATAACAATACACATGTGCATGAAGTCTACCTGAATGTTATTCTACTAAAGATCATTTCATTTAGTTATTAAAGGGTGAACCACAGCATTGGCAGTGGTTCCTACAGCTCCATAATGCAGTGCAACTAATGCAAAATGAGAAGAATCAGCACATGCTTCTATGTACCACTCATCCTTCTCGACACTGTTCTGAATCAGTTGTAATTTTGATAATGATAATACTGGTTCAGTTACAAACATTAGATTACTTAAGTAACAATCTGGGGCTTTATAAAAGAATAATCAAATATTTCTAAATAGGAACAAAAAATGAGTTCAAATGTATATTAGTTTTGTGGTTGTAATGATATAAGACACTTGAACAGCAATTTTAACTTGCTTTTGTCAAAAGAGATTTTGAATACAAACCAGTTCTCAACTTAAAAAACAAAAGATGTGCCTATGTGGAAGAATACACATTTCCACACTTCTTGGGGAGACTAATTTGTTTCAATAGAACCAGAGAGTATCTTCTATTTTATTTATTTTTTATTTTCAAAATTCATTAAATTTACTGTAACATAGATTAGTAAAAATATATAGGTTTCAGGTATACAATCCTATATCATATTATCTATAGAATGCATTTGACTATACCTTTCAAAAACCTGATTTGTATAGTTTCCTTATTTCATCTTGCTCATAATATTATGGAATCTTTATTTCTCTCCAACAGTGACACAAAAAGTGAGTTTAAAATTTTTTTTATTTTACATTTCACTTTAATTTAAACAACTAAAATAAAATAAAAGAATAATTCTCAGTCATAGTAAAAAGATGGGAAGACTGAGATAAAAAACCCCAAAGGGAAAAGATTGACGGTTAAATTAAATGCATAGGATTGCTGCCATGAGAATGTTCATTAAGCTATAAAATCCATGATGGTAGTAGCCATGTTTGTTGGTATCAACAATACACTGCACAATATCTGGCACAGAGTAGCTAATACATAAATATTTGTTAAATACACAACTAAGGAAATTAATGGAAGACAGGGAAATGAGACAGGGTGCGGGGGAAAGAAAGTCATATTTCCGGAATATGTAAGAGATTTATAATAATAGATAATGACTGCAAAGTTTTACAGCCAAATAAGACTGTGCCAAGAGGGAGTCAAACAGATCTAAGCCAAATTCCAGACTACACCATCTTCCTTGAGAAAGTTCTAGAAACTAATTAATATTCTAATCTCTTAGATTCTCTCTTTCTTAATCAATAACTTGGTAAAACAATGGATTTGCTAACATGAGTAAAGGTGACAACCACCCTATGTGAACGCACTTCATTGTGCCTGACACATGCTGAGTCTCAGTAATTATCAGCTTCCCATCCATGACCTCATTACAGCACTATTTCTGGCACCTGAGCTAGAAGTTAACAGAAAACCACCACCATTGAAAGCATTCAAACAAATTCACACTTTGCAAGGGGCAGGGCCACATTCATTTTAGAGAACTACAGTCCTCTACCCTCACTATGAGATGTCCTGTGTATACTCCAACAGAATTTTGGAAGAAACCAGTACTTATACACAGAGGAGAGTTAGGAACAAGGTCTTCTTCAAATTATTATTATTTTTTTAATTCTGTCTTTGGGCTTAGATCAATTTCTATAACCCCATAAATAAAATGGATATCAATATTTTGCATGCTGTAACAGTTTTTCCTCCTTCTGGATTATTTTTATTGTACATTAATAGTTCAAAAATAATGTATATTTTATGCCAGGCAGCTTCTATTTACTACTCAAGACCCACTCTCTGTAATTCCCCCTGCTCTCTGTCAAAAATTATCTATATAGATGACATCAGTGGGTCCTCTTACCCTCTGGATCTAGTTGGGTTCAGTCAAAGGGAAATCCTGGTAGGAAATGGTGGCAGAAATGAAAACGAGTTCAGAGTTTTTATTTCCCTGATTCACTCCCTATAAGTTTACCTTGAGCTAACTCTGTCCTTCAATAAAGGTTACTGTTTTAATTAAGTTCATTCAGTTTATTACATGTCTTTCTCTCCTTTTGGGTTCTGATATTTCTCACTACACTTGTCTCTTCGACCTTAAACTAGTAACAGCTATGCTATTGGTAGGCTCTGTTCCGGAACAATCCCTTGAGGTTCTCCTACACTATACTTGAGTCTAACCCTTGATTTATTCTGCTTATTCCATTTTCATATAAGCTATCCTTGAAGTATCCTAATTTGATTATGCCAAAGATTCAGTTGAAACCTTGGTTGAACAGATACAGTTTATATAGACCAGTCAAAACTGTTAACTCGCCTAAATTTTAGAATAACTGCTTGTCAAAACTGTTAATGAAGATAGCTCCTGTTCTTGTGTTTCCTTTTGAGGAATAATCAAGATAGCATACTAATGTTTTCTTTATTAATTAAAATATAAAGTATATATTTAAAATATAAATGTAATATATAAAATAGTATGTACTCATTTGAACATGTGAATCAAAATTTTGCTAAACAAGGATTTTTGGTCAAGCTGCAGTAGTAGGTAAATGCTTTTCTTTCCATTGCCTTCAACAGCATCAAAATTACAACTAAATTATAGAACAATCACCATGTAAAAATCATCTAAAGACTAGTGAAACGGAACTCCCATAACTAAGGATATATAGAAGAAATTACTTCAAGCCATGTAGGTTGAATGGAGACATGAAACAGGCTGACCTCACAACTACTGAAAAACATATAAACACATGGAGGCTAAATAACATGCTACGAAACAATGAACTTATTAACAATGAGATCAAGGAAGAAATCAAAACATACTTTGAGATAAATAAAAATGAAAACACAACAACCCAAATTATATGAAAGACAGCTAAAGCATTTCTAAGACAGAGATTCATAGCAATGCAGGTCTACCTCAAGACACAAAAGAAATCTCAAATATAAAAATTAAACTGACACCTAAAGGAACTAAAAAAATAAAGCACAAAGTGAGTAGAAGAAAGAAAATAATAAATATCAGAACAAAAATATACCTCAAACAATAAAAAATAAATGAAATGGAAAGAAATAATTTTTTTTAATCCTCAACAAAATATTAGCAAACCAAATTCAAAATTACCTTAAAAAGATCATACCAGACAATCAAAGTTGGACTTATATCTGGGATGCAAGGTTCATTCAATATCCACAAATTAATTACTGTGATATACCATATCAACAAAGTGAAGTATAATTTTTATATAATCTTATATATTTTTTATATAATCTTATAAATAAATGCAGAAAAAACATTTGACAAAATCCAGCATCTATTTATGACAAAAACTCTCAGCGAAGTGTGAATGCAAGGAACATATCTAAACATAATAAAGCCTATATTTACAAACCCACAGCTAACATCGTATTCAATAACGAAAAGCTAAAAGCATTTTCCTTACGATCAAGAACAAGAAAAGGATACCCACTTTCACCACTTAATTTAACACAGTATTGGAATTCCTACCCATAGCAATCGGATAAGTAAAGAAAATAAAAGGTATCCAAATTTGAAAGAAAGAAATATTCCTTACTATTATTTACCAAAGACATGATATAAAAATTAACATGCAACCTAATTTCTCATCTCTTAATGTAGCACGGACTCTCATTAACAAAATAATATACTATAATTTTCCAAATTTTGAGTAAAATCACTCCCCTTATTGATGGGCACTCAGGTTGTTTCCAGTTTAGCTACTATAGACAATGCTCAAGTAAAAATCTGTTAGTGCATGTGTGTGTGTGTGTGTTCATACATACTAATGCTTTTGTTCTATAAAGCAAATCCTCCAAAAAATGTATGGATAAAAGAATATATGCATTTTTCAAATTTAATAAATTAATACAATTTTTAAGATTTGTATATTAAAATAAGTCAAATTTAGCAAAAATTTAACAGCCATAAGTACACCCTGAAAAGCACATAAAATACCATGTCATTTGATGTCTGCCAATAAACAATCTGAATCAAAATCTTTTTACATGTAGATGAGGTTCATCCCCTTGCTTCTGATTGAAATGTAAAATATATCAGTGAAAAGTTCTCATCTACACCTTGAAAAATATCCAATCTGAATTTCTGATTATTTTAAATATGTAATATTTAAATAAAATAAAAATTTAAATATATAATATTTGAAATGGTCTGTAAATGTAAAAATAATAAAGCTATCTCCATTGATGAGGAGCCTCCTTAAACATTTTCTTTTAATGTTTACCAGATACAAAGTGTGACAGGTCTTGAACTTCAAAGAAAACTAAAAACTCAGCTACAATAGATTAGGTAATAAAAGTTTTCATCATTTTCTAATTAAATTTCCTGCAAATTTAAAGTATAATTTCGAAGTTTAAAAATAAATAAGTTCAAAAGACATAACTTATTAGAAAGATATGGAAGAAAAATTTATCAAAATCACAAAGATATGTAAGAAATCTTCAGCTTAAACTGAATTTCAAGGTTAAGTACAATTATTTATTTTCTTATTTAAACTACTATAGGATATGAAGACTTTAATAGTGCCAATTTTACTTATGTTAATTTAAAGAAATTCAATAGACTGTATGTTTTCTTTTTTTCCCCAATCTAAATACATTATTTTTAAAGCAACATTCTTCTTCCAGTTTAACATCTTGGTGTATATACAATTGGATCACAGAGGGGTTGACCAGGTTCTCCGTTCTAATGTAAAACTTGGATCATCAAGCTGTACTGATCTAACTACTTGCACCAAAATTGACTTTGTGACATGGGCAACTTATAAAAATTTAAAATGAACTCTTATATCATTGATTTCTATCAGAATGTCATTCTCTGAATCATGAAGCCAGTGAACAAGCTGACACATATTTTAGTAAGCTCATCAAAGTAGAAAATATGCCTGCCCATAGTTACAACCAAATAAAAAAATTATACAAATAGATAATTATGACAATTTTCTGCATATATTATTTATTGTCAATGCTTGAGTTGGTCTATATGGTATCTATCAACCTCCAAACAATCTTGGAAAGTAGGAATTTTACTTTCCCTAAAGCCAGTGAGGAAACTAAGGCTACTCGTATAGTGACACTAAATTGTTTGCCCCAAAGTCATAGGCTGGAAAGCAAGTATTAAACCCAATGTTTGAACACTTTTATCTAACTTCTAACTAATTATCCATATAGTATGCCAAACTCTCTATTAAGAAATAACTTCATTTCTCCCCAATTATTTTCAAATAGATGGATATTCAATGCTCATGATGAATAATGTATTAAATTAATACTAATGTCAAATATAGTATTACTAGCTTTTTAATTGAACTAGTGATCAGAATGAACAGCATTTACATATATCATACAACTTAAAATTACAGAAAAAATATTTAGTTATATTTTTTCCATGTTATTTACTACAATTATTACAATAAGCAGCAATTTACGTGTCATAAAATCTAAAATTGTCTATAAGGGAGCACTCCATTGAAACATTACATTTAATAATCTGATAACACTGAAAATGTTATTCTCAAAAAGATAAAAATACTCAGTATAATTTTACACAGCATGAACAATTGTATATATATTGCTATCAGTAAGGGTATATACTTGTTAATAAACAAGGCTTTTTACTTGAGCTCAGTTAAATTTATCAAAATAATAATAGAATATCAAAGTCTGGCTATCACCAAATAAATACAAAGTGGATCACTGAAGATTTTTATATGCTTATAGGGAAATACAAGAAATAAACATATGCTCTAATTTGTCCTAAATGTTCTATCATAGCACTCCTCATCCTTTTTTTTTACTTGTTTTCGACAAAGAGAAAGAGAGACAGAGAGACAAAAACAGAGAGAAGGGGGAGAGCCCAGAGCAGTCTCCATAGTTGCACATTAGTTTTTTATATAGTTTCATTCCACAGCAGGGTGTGGGACTGCAGAGGAACTAAGCTGGGGGTCCTCCTGCATGGGAGGCATGCCCCCAATGAGCTGGGGGCCTCCCACATGGGAAGCTCACCCCAGTGAGAACCAAACTGGGGGCATACCCAAGCTCAGCATATGGTTCCACACAGGCTGGAGCCATGATTTGATCCTCAGATCCCAGATCTGCAAAGAAGCACTCAACCCGCTGAGCCACCCCAGTATCTCCCACTCCTCATCCTTGAATTTAGTATTATCAAATCAAAATATTTTTGATAACATGAACTAACAAATCAAAACAATAAAAAATTTTCTCCTTCCTAAATTTTATAAACCTAGTAATTCTATTTCAAATTATGGTTGTCTTCTTTTAATGTTCAATGAAATTTTACATTGTTAAAGGATATAATAAATATATTATTATGTTTATATAAATTACAAGCATCAAAAAATCATCTCTTCTGTAACACAAAAAAAACATAACAATCAATATCAAGTTTAATCATTTACGAAAAAAGAATCACTTTTTTGTACACAGGAAACAAATTATAATTTGCATCCTGAATATCAAAAACTATCAATTATTTTTGTTATTACAATTCCATCAGGCCAGCTGTGGATTCTATAACAGAGATTAGTTTTATTCTAGTGCATTGAAAAGCGCTGATATTAATCTCAGACAAAAGTATTTTGGGTGAGATGCTGATTACTGACTACAGACTTTGTTTATAAAATTATTATTATTTAACAAATCTGACAGGATAACTAAATAATACTTGCTATAAATAGTTGCATTTCTAATGCCACCCTGAGATATCCAAATACGGTAGTTGCCACCTTATCCATGGGCACTTATATTCCAAGACTCTTAGTGAATACTTGAAACCAAGGATGGTATTAAACCCTATATATACTATGTTTTTTCCTATACACACATATCTATAATAAATTTTTATTTATAAATTAGGATAGTAAGATAGCAACAACAATAACTAATAAAATAAAACTATAATAATATACTGTAAGAAAAGTGATGTGAATGTGGTCTCTCTATCTTAAAAAGTATCTTATTGTACTGTTCTTACCTTCTTACTTAAAGGAAGAACTTTATGGCTTTTCTGGCATATCCTAACTGCCAGCATCACTACTCTCGCACTTCGGGGCCACTATTAAGTAAAATAAAAGTTACTTGAACACAAGCACTGTAGTATATCAACAACTCATCTGATAACCAAGATGGATATTAACTGGCTAACAGATGGAAAGCATCTATGGCATGGCAGGGAGATGCTGGGCAAAGGAATGATTCATGTCCCAATGGATCAGAGTAGGTGGGTGCAAGATTTAATCATGCTACTCAGACCCATGCAAATTTTAAAACTCATGAATTGTTTATTTCTGAAATTTTCCACTTAATATTTTTGGACCACAGTTGACCATGGGTAACTGAAATCATGCAAATCAAAACCATATATATACAGAGCTTGAAACAATTATCTAAAAATTGCCCAAAGGCAAAAGGCCTGGACCAGATGGCTTTACCAATGAGTTCTACCAGTCATTCAAAGAAGAACTAACACCCATCCTCCTTAAACTACTCCAGAAAATTCAAGAGGAGGCAGTACTACCCAACTCTTTCCATGAAGCTAATATCTCCCTAATACCAAAACCTGGGACAGACAATACCAAAAAGGAAAACCATAGGCCAATCTCACTGATGAACACTGATGCAAATATCTTAAATAAAATTTTAGCTAACAGAATACAACAATGCATTAAAAAGATTATTCACCACGACCAAGTGGGATTCATTCCAGGGGCACAAGGATGGTTCAACATACACAAATCAATCAATGTGATCCAGCACATAAACCAAACAAAGGATAAAAACCGTACTATTATCTCAATTGATGCAGAAAAGGCATTTGACAAGATACAACACCCATTTATGATAAAAACACTGAATAAAATGGGAATTGAAGGAAAGTACCTCAACATAATAAACGCCATATATGATAAACCCTCAGCAAATATTATACTGAATGGGGAAAAGCTGAAGCCTATTTTCCTAAAATCAGGAACAAGACAGGGATGCCCCCTGTTACCACTGCTGTTCAACATAGTTCTGGAAGTTCTAGCCAGAGCACTCAGACAAGAGAAAGGAATAAAAGGTAATAGAATCGGGAGAGAAAAAGTTAAACTGTCACTCTTCGTAGATGACATGATCCTGTATATAGAAAACTCTAAAGACTCTATCAGAAATTAATTACAAATAATAGACAAATACAGTAAAGTCGCAGGCTATAAAATCAATGTCCCAAAATCAATTGCATTTTTGTATGCCAACAATGAAACTTCAAAAAGAGAGATGAGAAGATCCATTCCCTTTGCCATTGCAAACAAAGAAATGAAATACCTAGGAACAAATCTGACAAAGAATGTGAAAGACTTATACACTGAAAACTACAAGACACTCTTAAAAGAAATTAAAGAGGACACAAAGAAATGGAAAGACATTCCATGCTAATGGATTGGAGGAATCAACATAGTTAAAATGGCCATACTCCCCAAAGCAATATAAAGATTCAATGCCATTCCTATCAAAATCTCACAGACATTCTTTCAAGAAATAGATTTAAAAATCATCAAATTTGTATGGAACCACAAAAGACCATGAATCACAAAAGCTATCGTAAGAGAAAAGGATAAAGCTGGGGGCATCTCACTGCCTGACTTTTATCTGTACTACAAAGCCTCAGTAATCAAAACAGCTTGGTACTGGCAGAAAAACAGACACATGGACCAATGGAACAGAATTGAAAACCCAGAAATAAACCCACAAATTTATGAACAGATTATTTTTGATAAAAAATCAAAAAATATACAGTGGGTAAAAGAAAGCCTCTTCAGTAAATGGTGCCGGGAAAATTGGAAAACCACATGCAAAAGGCTGAATGTGAACTGCGATCTCTCACCGTATACCAAAATTAACTCAAAATGGATTAAAGACCTCCAAATAAGAAAGGAAACAATAACTTGCATAAAAGAAAACACTGGCACTAAACTTATAGACCTGGAATTCAGGGAGGACTTTATGAATCTGACCTCAATGGCAAGAGAATTAAAAGCACAAATAAACGAATGGGACCTTATCAAGCTAAAAAGCTTCTGCACTGCAAAGGAAACCATCAACAAAGCAAAGAGGCAACCAACCAACTGGGAAAAAATATTTGCAAACAATGTCTCTGATAAGGGGCCAATATAAAAAATATACAAAGAACTTGTACAACTCAACATGAAAAAAACAAGCAATCCAATTAAAAAATGGGCAGATGACCTTAACAGACACTTCTCTCGTGAAGACATACATATGGCCAACAGATATATGAAAAAACGCTCCACTTCACTAGCAATTAGGGAGATGCAAATTAAAACCACAATGAGATACCATCTTACACCTGTTAGAATAGCTATAATCAACAAGACAAGGGATAACAAGTGCTGGAGAGGCTGTGGAGAAAAAGGAATCATACACTGGTACA
>PVKE010041993.1:0-13932 GCA_004027555.1 Craseonycteris thonglongyai | reverse complement strand
GGGGGGGGGCGGTTCTTGATTAAAAATTTGGTCTATCTCCCGCCGTTCCCTAGCTTGTCATGCATTCTTTCCAAAAATTGGGACTTTTTTAAAATGCCACGGGACATGGGACAAATTGTTAAAAATCGGGACTGTCCCACCAAAAGCAGGACATCTGGTCACCTTACCCCACAGCCACATGTGTGGAATGAAACTATGTCACAATAATAATGTACAACTATGAAGACTGCCCTGGACCATTCCCCCTTCTCTCACCTCCTCTCAAACAATAAAAATAAATAAATCTTTTAAAAAATGGTGCCTTCAAGCACAGGTGTATTTTATCACTAGGGGAGGAAAGAGGGGCAATGAAAGAGGCAGGATTTGAAATTAGCACAAAATCGCCAAATCTCATTAGGTCAGACCCAAAGTTCAGGCAGAACTGCTCACTTCTCACTATCTCACACCAAAAAGAAAAATAATAAACCAAGAATTTTTCACAGCAAGCCATTTCTCTGAAGACTGACATCCCTCCCCCAACCCCTCAGCAGAGTCCCCTCTCAGACAGCTTCTCTTTACCTTTACCTCCTTTGTCCACACCTCCCAAAAAGATATTGAGGTAAAACAGGTAAAGGAAGAAGTCCCAAGGTGTCCCCAATGTCGTAGCACCTCCAGGGTGAATGCTGAGGTAAACCAAATTCTCTCAGAAGAGATGCCATCACAAGCCTCTGAAAGGCATCAAGACACATCTTGTCCCACCCCCTCCTGCTCTCAGGAAAGACTGGCACTCTCCTAGCCCCTCTGTTCTCAGAAGGGAGGAGAGGCACATTGCTCTCACCCTGGTTCTCCTGAGAGGCTCCTGGCTCACAAGTGAGGCCTGGTTCTGGTAAGAGCTTAGAGGCCATAGGCGAGAGGTAAGAGGAGAAAAGTTCCCAGCTTGCCCAGGCTCCCACCATGGCTCTTGCCAAAGGCTTGCAGCTTGCTCCCAGATCCAGTGAGAAATGGGAAGCGAAAAATCTCCTGGCTTTCCTACCTCTTGTGATAGGCCAAGCCAGAGGCTGGTGCCTCACCCCAGATCGAAAGGACTATCTGCTCCTGGGTTGTTATCATCTCACCTCTCACCCAGAACATATCCTGACTTAAGATCGTATTACTTTGAATTTAAGTGAGAGGAAAAAAAGATTTTACTTCCTTATGCCTTCAACTCTCTCCCTTAATGCCTTCCCCATCTGACCATTATCACATTGGTGTTAGGGGTCCAAAGAATGTGGAAAGAAACTGCCCTCTGTTATGTGTTGGTCATTCATCCAGGCATCTGCATGACAGATCAAAACCATATTGCGTTGGACTTAAACAAGAAGGGCAAAGATTTATATCCCACTTATAAAACTGAAAGGAACAAAGAAACAAAGACTCATGGACACAGTGAATAGTTTAGTGGTTACCTGAGCGGGGGGAGAGATGGGTAGGGGGGTCAGGGGGAGTAGGGAGGAGGAATCAAACACACGGCAATGGAAAGTGAGCTGATTCTGGGTGGTGAGCACATAATGCGATGTATAGACAATGTAATGTAGAATTGTACACCTGGAAACAATGTAATTGATATCAATTAATGTCACCCCAATAAATTTAACAAAAAAAAGAAGGGCAAAGAATGCACTCTTTGAAGCCTTTGCCTGTGTCACCGAGGCCCTGTGTCATTGGACCATTATCATATTTATGTGTGTGGTTTCAAACCAAGAAAAACACTGCACTCTTGGGCCTTTCACACAGATCATATCCTGACTTACCAACGTCACATTGTGTTGAATTTAAGCAATAGGTGAAAAGATTGCATTTCCTTATGCTTTCACATCAGTCACTTAATGCCTTCCCAGTCTGACCATTATCATCTTGGTGTTTGGGGCCTAAAGAACACGGAAGGAAATTACACTATTTTATCTGTTGGTCACTCATCCAGGCCTCTGAATGACTGACCCAAATCATACTTCATTGGATTTAAGTCATAAGAACAAAGACCTCATTCTTTTATGCCTTCACCCATGTCACTTGGGCTCTTTCCAATCTGACCATCATCATATTTATGTGTGCAGTTTGAAACAAATGGAAAGACCCGGCACTATTTCATCCTATATCACCTTGCCTGGTGCGCGATAATATGAACACTGTTATAATTGTGCACTGTGTTTAAAAAAATGAAATACAACTTTCTAATCCCTTTTATTTTATATCTTAGCACCTCATTCATTTGTCTGCTATCACATTAATGTGTGTGGTGCAAGAGAATTGGGGGGAGAAAACACACTCATGTATCCCTTTACCTCTTACCCAGGCCATACCATCACTGACAATATCATATTCTGTGGGATTTAAGCGATACAGATGAAGACTGCACTTTCTTGTGCCTTCTCTTCCATCGTGTAAGCCCTTGGCCATCTTACCACAATCATATGGGAGTGTGGGGTCTAACCAAAAGGAAAAAACTTCCCTATTTAGCCACATCACCTCTCATCCAGACCATATCCTAACTGACCAACATCATATTGCATTGGATTTTGGTTTTGGGGAAAAAGATTCCACTTCCTTATGCCTTCTCTTCTCTCGCTTAATGCCTTCCCCATCTGACCATTTTCAGATTGGTGTTCGAGGTTCAATGAAAACAGAAAGAAACTGCACTATTCTAGCTGTTGGTCACTCTTCCAGGCCTCTGCATGACTGACCCAAATCCTATTGCGTTGAATTTAAGCTGTAAGGAAAAAGACTGTCTTCTTTTATTCCTTCACCTATGTCACTTTGGCCCTTTCCCATCTGACCATTATCATATTTATGTGTGCCATTTATAAAAAATGGAAAGACACTGCAGTATTTCATCCTGTCTCATTTCCCTCAGGTACATGAAAATGGAAAGACTGCTCTATTTTATCTCTTCCCCTCCCGCCCAGGCATTCGCATGACGTACCAACACCATATTGCATTGGATTTAATCAATATGAAAAGAGAATGCACTTTCTTTTGCCTTTACCTCTCAACTTAGGCCCTCGCCCACCTGTCCATTATCATATTGGCTTATGAGTTCAAAGAAAAGGGGAAAAAACTCAGTTATTTTATTTCCTTTTCTCTCACTCAGGCTTTTGCAAGTCTGACCAATATCATATTGCATTTCAAAAACATAATGCCTCCTCAATTCCTTTTCAGCTCCCCAGTATATTCACATCTTCTGAGCCTAGTCTTTTTCTCTCTTTCAGGTTTTTTCTCTATCTTCCAAGTTATTTAAAACCACACCTCCACCCTTGCTTTAAACTGTATCTGAATTGAAACTAACCACCACATGGGCCTACCCACATACCCAGAATAGAAATTAACACATAATCCTGCTGATTGTTTTACTTAAAATTCATGGTCCCCAAAACTTGGGGTACATAGGGCTGACCTGAAACAATCATTACGTTTCCCTAATCTCTTTATTCTCCTGTGTCACTAGTTTGTTCACACTTTTCTTCTCTTCTCAAACTTCTAACATAACACACTCTTCTCCCATTCTATTTTTTAGCAGATGATCTTGCTCAGTTCCCAGAGAAAAGAATAAGCAGTCAGTATAGAACATACAACTTAACGTCCACACGCTCCCAATGCTGTATCTGCTAACTTACCTGCACCTATGTCCATATATCTGTTCCTTCTCTTGTTTTTCCGAACTATAGACTAGAACCTAATATAAGACTAGTCTCTCTGTGTAGTAGATTTCACTTTCTCTCACCTATCCACATCCTTAGCGCCAACATCTTCTGTATTCCTCTTGCATCATCGATTTGTTTCTCTCTAATGGATTGTTTCCATCAGTATACAAACCACTGTAATTTCCCCCCACTTAAAAAACAGAAAGAAGAAAGGAAATATTTTCTTTGACTCGTAACTCTATCTACTACTCCATACATCTTACTCCCTTTTGCAGCAAAGCTCCTCCAGACAGTTGTTTTAACCCACTGTTTCTGATTCTTCCCATCTAATTCTCTTTTGAAATGCCTCAATCTGGCTTCTCCACCCACTGGCTCTCCACACTACATCACTTTTGTCTGGTCACCAATGAGGTTAAATCCAATAGACAATTCCAGGTCCTCACCACTTAATGCTGCAATCGCAGATTTTCCTCCTTGAAACATTTTCTTCCTTTATCTTTGGAACACTGTTCACCTCTTCTTCTCCTTCCTCGTTGACTCCTCATTCATTCTCCTTTCCAGTTGCTCTTTTTTCTCCTCTGCTCTAAATGTTGGGGGATTCCAGAAGTCAGTCCCCACACTCCTTTTCAATCTGTAATTATTCCCTAGATGAGCTCATTCATTACCACAACTTAAATACCACAGAGCTGCTGAGAACTCTCAAATGTATGTGTGCAGCCTGGGTCATTTCCCTGAGCGCCAGGCTGAGCTAGCTACTCTACATTTCTACTTGGATATCTAAGGGCATCTCACAGTTATCATGTCTAAAACCAAACTCTTAACTCCCTACCCAAACCTCCTGTCCTTGATGTCTTTACTCTTAGCAACTTTATCCTTCCATTTGCTAATCCCAAAAACCAAGGAGTTATCTTTAATTCTTCCTTCCATATGTTGCATCAAATTTATGAGTAATGTATATTATGTTGGCTGAACTTGTAAAATATAACCAGAATCCAACCTCTTCTCATACCCACTGTCACCATTTCATCCCAAGCTACCCATCCTCTATTACTGTGATAACTTCTTTATTGTTCTCCCAGCTTCCACTCTTGCCCTTCAACCATCTATTCTCAATACAGTGATCGTACTGGTCAGCTTAAAACACAAATCAGATAATGTTATTCCTCTAATAAAACCTCAGGAGCTTCCCATGTTGCTTAGAATAAAAGTCAAAGTTCCCTCAGTGGTCTGCTGATGAGGCCTTATGTGATCTGTCCACCACCCCTCCCACCTCTCTGAACTCCTTGATCATTGACTCACTTACTCATGCTGCTCCTACCACACTCACCTCTTTGCTATTCCTCCCAATGCAAGTATGTTTCCACCTCAAATCCTCTGCCCTTTATATTCCTCCTGTCTGGACTGTTATGCCCAGTAGTCACAGACCTCTTTTACCTCTTAAGGTATGTGTTCAAATGTCCTGTCCTCAGCAAGACCTACCTTGACTTACCTGTTGAAAATTGCAACAACCTCCACCTAGCATTCCCTTTCTATTCTCCATATTTTATTTTTCTCTTTATTATTATAGGATATACTTTATATTTTACTTATTTATTTTGTTATTGGTTATTGTCTACCTCCTACCTTCAAACATAAACTGCTTGAGGGCAGAGACAGTTGAACATTTCTTGGTCACTCCTGTAACATTCATGCCTGTTACATAGTAGGTGGTCAGTAAATAACTATGAAATGAATGTTGCTGTTGAAAATATCTGGACTTGGTGTTGAGGGAATTAGGGGTTTTGGGGACTAGAGGGAACCTGACAGCTCATACTTCCACTCTCCACCTACATATTTGACAAATCACTTTTTTTTTAATGAGCCCCACAATGATAGCTCTGATTTCCAAGTTTATATGTCCAGTGCCTAATTAATGTTTCTATGAGAAACTCCGAATGCCCCTATCCTGAATTTATGCCCATGTAGTAATCTTTTTGTATTTCTCATCTCAGAAACTAACCACCGTTCATGCAATCATCCAGATAGGACACTGTTCGAGTATAGTTGTGTGAACATGTGTTAAGTGCCTATCCTGTGCCATCCAGTGGGCCGGGTGCTTGTATTGCAGGACAGTAAACATAGCCTCTTCCTTCAAGGAGCCAAGTCTGGTGCAATAAGCACTATGATAGAGAAATGTACAGAATGCTAATGTTCATTCTTCCAAAGTGGAAATATGTATTTTTTTAATTATTAAAACAGTATATGCTCACTGTAAACCAGGCGTATCCAATCTTTTGGCTTCCCTGGGCCACTTGGAAGAAGAATTGTCTTGGGTTATACATAATATATACTAATACTAGCAATAGCTAATAAGCTAAAAATAATAATAAGAAAGAAAGAAAGAAAGAAAGGAAAAGAAAAAAGAAGCACAAAAATCTCATAATGTTTAAGAACGTTTACAAATTTGTATTTGGCTGCATCCAAAGCCATGCTGGGCTGCTTGCAGTCCACAGGCTGCAGGTTGGAAAAGTTTGCCATAAACAGTTTGATTAAAGATTTAAATGAAGTAGAAAATGAAAATTACCCATAAATCTCACATTCAATAGAGAACTATTAATAAGTTGTGTGTATATTCCTCTAGACATTGTTCTATGCATATTTAAAGATAGCTAATGAATTTTTATTATGGACTAGACACCATGTAATATGCTTTCAAATAACTCTTTTTAACCTTGCAGTGAACCACTGAAGTTGATACTATTCATATCCCCCTTTTATAGATAAGAAAACTGAGATTTAAAGAAGTCAAATAAATTTAACAATTAAAAAAAAAAGAAATCAAATAAAATCATCCCATTGGTTGTCAGGTGTCTGTCAGTCAATGTGGGCTGAGTTATGTTATGGTATCAACATTTTAGTGGCTTATAATAACAAAAGTTTGTTTCTTGTTTATGGTAATAAACTGTGTCAGCCATGTGTGATCTGCTCTGTGCTGTCTTCATTCTAGGACCTAAGCTGAAGTTAAGAAGCACCTTCTAGCTGGGAGCTAGGTGATTATTAGAATATAGGGAAAAGAGAACATGGCAGAAGCAATTGATGGTTCTTACAGCAGCTACACAAAAGGGTTGCACCTCATTTCTACTCTTATTTCATTAGCCAAAGCAGGTCATATGACCAGCCTGGTACCAAGAACAGGAAAGAATAACCTTCACTCAGGAAGAGACAGTAAATACTTTCAAACAACACAATCCATTGCAACTACTGAGCTTAGATTTTAACTCAGTCTGCCTTTAGAGCTTAAAAGCTCTACCAACCACTACTATACATACCAGTATAGGTTTTTAACCTTAAAACCCCAGTTTTAAGGGTTTTGTATGTAGGCACTCACATACATTGCCAAATAATTTCCTTTTTTATGTAATCTGTATTGGACATCTTGCTCTGTGCTCAGATAGACTTAGAGGGGTTTTTTTTGTTTTGTTTTGTTTTTATAAAGCTGCAGAATTTTATATGAGATATCCACCATTCTGTCTGTTAAAGTCTCCTCATACCAAAGCTCCAACTTGAGGCCTCACCTCTGGAACAAACAATTGCCTCTTCAGCACTCTTATTGCATTTGGTGCACACTTCACTTCTGTCGTGTACGTGCCTTGTCTTAGAGTTACTTGTATACATGTCTGTTTCCTTCCCTAGGTTTTGAGCACCTTGAAGCAGGCATCATGGGTATCTAAAGATAAAGATTTTTATCATTCTCTGCCTGACCCTGCTTGACAGAGATTAGATACTGTCTGCTGATGTTGCAATGGTGTGGAATTATTTTCTTTGCTATCTCTGTCACGTTGTTCCTTAACCTGGTTCTTTTATATCGTTTAAATTCAGGGACCCCTTCAGGATTCATGCATAATTGATTTGTTAAAGGGGTCCTGAAATAGCTCCTCCTTCCCATACTTGTTAAAATTACAGCAGCAATAACAACATTAGGGAAACAATATGGCAAATAGATATAAATATCTCCCTCTTACTCCTTAAAGGAAGAATAGTGCAGGAGAAACACAAACCAAATATAATAATTGCTCTAAATTCGTATCATCAACAAGTTTTCCCCTTGCTCTCTACAGTATACGTTTCTAAATGAATGGCAATCTTAAAACAGAGCTATCAGAACAATGCTGGGGGTGAAAGTGTGGAATCACGCTGCCATGTCAGGAGCACCTGCCAATTATCTAAGAAATCTTGTCATATGTACTCAAACATGCACAACACTCTCAGTGTTGAAAAGCCCCTTTTCTTTCTTCTTATTTATTGTTAAATTTATTGGGGTGACATTGGATAGTAAACATTACATAGGTTCCAGGTATACAATTCTATAGCACTTCGTCTACATGTTACAATATGTGCTCACCACCCAGAGTCAGCTTACTTTCCATTACCGTATATTTGATGCCTGCTCCCTCCTCTCCAATGCCACGCCCCCTTCCCCTCAGGTAACCACTGAACTATTGACTATGTTCATGAGGTTTTGTTTCTTTGTCGCTTTCAGTTTTACGTTCCACCTATGAGTGAGATCATGTGATTCTTAGCTGTTTCAGTCTTATTTTGCTTAGCGTGATGATCTGAAGTTCATCCATGTTGTTGCAAATGGCAGAAGTTCATCTTTACTTATAGCTGAGTAATATTCCATTGTAGATGTGTACCACACCTTCTTTATCCAGTCATCTGTGAAAGGGCCCTTGTCTTGTGCCTAGAATGTTTATTTTGGGGGGAGTAGCAAGTAAAACTTCATTCCTAATCTGTGTTGCAAACAGGGAGCATCAGACATTGAGGGCAAGCCCTTCTTTGACACAAAGGCCGTGAGCACCTGAAAGAAAAGCCCCTCTTCTAAGCAGGTCAGCTGCAGGTTCTATCACAGCGGGGTGGATTTGCCCAGAAACAGGTGTTTTGCCATCATTAACTCACCCCATCGTTAACAGCAATCGGCTTGCCCTCTCCATCTACTTCTCATTGAACATCCGTAAGGGGCAGTGTGCAGCCCCTCCAAGCCAGCTCTGTCTATAGGAGGTGCTTTGGAAAAGGTGTGGGCGGAGCCCAGAACAACCAAAACCTACACAATTTTTAAAACTGTGGTGTGTGTACAGGTAGACTGTCCAGCCCTTGCTGATAAGCAGGTGGTCTAAGGGGCCTCACCCTCCTTCCTCCTGGCCTGGCCAGATTTCTGCTCTCACCCTGAAGTTCGTGAGGCTCCCCAGCCTCAGTGCTCAGCGTCACCCCAACTGCAGGGGCTTGGGCTGGGCTGTGAAAGTAACTCCCCGCCTGTCCCCAGGGGCCGTTATCATCACTCACCATGCCACTTCCGTTCATGTGTCCTTTGCCAACGCTGTGTCAAGCCTGTCTTACATTTCTCAAAATGTCTTCAGCATCATTTCCTGGACCTGGGCATTTGCTTGGCTGTGAAAACGACACCCAAGCTGAGAACTCTCTTTGCAAGTTTCCCGTGTGGTTCCTGGGACCACAGACTTCCAGAGGCAGCAGCAAACACTTCTCTCTTATCAGTGAGAGAGAGATGGACCAGCTTTCCTGTGAAAGCCCAGCAGTTTACAAACCAGAGCAGGTTTATGTGTTTTTACCTAAGTAGAGACCTGCTCTTTCAGTTAAACAAAAAATCATTTAAGAATTAAACTCTCCCCCCATCATTTAGCATCATATTATTTTGTGCAGTCATGCACCTTTTCTCAAGCGCTGCGGGGAGGCAACCTGGAGGCAGTAGGAGTTTGGTTCGGTGCACAGGTGGTGGGTGTGTGAGTCTCTGCTCAGTCTCAGCCCAGCTCTCTGTAAATACTACAGCCTCACAAGATTTCTCCTGTCTTCAGCCTTTTTCCTAACCCTTTCAGCCCCACTTGCTTACACCGTCCTGGTTGGATTCAAACAACTAACTGTGCCATGTTCTCCCGGATACAAACCACCCATTGGCCACCTCCCCTGGCCTCTACCTACTGAAATTCAGGAAGTCAAGTTTTGGGGCCAATGGCTGCCAGGGCTCAGCTGCTGCTGACGTCCAGTGGGTTTTCCATCATTAAGGGAGGGGAAACTACAGAGGCATAAGAGATCTGACCTGCATAGCAATCCCTGTCTGCTGGGTAATGAATTGTGGTGTGTTAATTTGACTATGTCTGGGCATAAAGGGAAAAGGTAGAATGTGTCCTTTGTCCCCTACTGTTGAACTGCAAGGAGATTATACAATCAAACTCAGCAACTAACTGATAGAATAATTTCAGCTCAAAAAAAAAAAAAAAAGAGAGAGAGAGAGAGAAATTAAAAATTGATAGGAAATCTCTGGAAACTGCAGCCTTTCCCTTTTTATTTTAAGGATAAGCTAGCTGCAGCCTTGGGGCAATGGGGCTGTGGGGCTGAGTTAAACACCATTGTACTCAACAGTGAACACTTTTAATTATTTCAGAGGGTTTTTTCTAAAATAATACATTGTGGGTTTAGTAGTCTGCTGTGCTGTGGTTGCCTTCAATAAGAATTCTTGTAAAGAAAAAGGCTATAAGAGAAAACTGAGGAAGGTAAGGGTAAGATGAATGTAACCTGCTGGAATTGTATCATTCAAGAATTTTAATTAAGTAAATTTAAAAGCACTGGAGAGCCATCGACACAAATAATAGGCTGGAAGTTAGCAGGCTGCGCTTTGTACTGCCATCATCAGTCATAGGAAAACTGGAAGCGCTTAGCCTTGTTCTGTGCAACTGGCAAAGAAAGTGATCACAATGCAAGCAGGGGATGGGGCCCAGAGACACCCACTGGCTTTCTGAACAGAAAAGTATTATTAAAATCCTTGCATGAGGTATAAGGTCTGTGATAAAGTATAATGGAAATTATACATGTACATATAGGATACACATATATGCCTTGATAAAGAGATTAAGGCACAATCCATTTTAAAGAGAAGAATAAAAATGAAAGCTCAATCCATTTTATAAGAAGTAAAACTAATCGCTGTGAAGTCATTAACTCACATGGCCAGGTACTTGGGATGGATGCTACAGGACCCAGGTGGTCACCTTTCAGTTAACTCAGGTCCCTTGCTAACTGCCACACTCTGTCAGGCTAGGCCTGGGTACCCTCATGGCTTAGGGTCAAGCATGCAAAGAATTATATTCAGGAACACACAGATGATGGGCGAGAAAAAACAAGCCACTTTGGACACGGGTGAAGCCACTAGATGAAACGCAATCCCAGCAACATTTGAGTGCAGGCTTCCAGGTTTTAGCAAAATCAGATGAGCTCCCTACTCAAAATCCTGAATGCATAACCCATGAGTTACCAGTATTTTAGGCCTCAGTGCTTCCTAAACGAAATGTGATTTTCGCTGGTGAGATGTAATATTGCTGAGTAGAGTTTCAGTCACATGATTCTTTATACATTTTATATATTTCAACTATTATAACTTTTAAAGTGTGTGTACCATTTGACCCAATAATTCTGCTTATATAGTAACTTATCTTATAGTTATGCTGACATATAAGCATTTGAAACAAAATATTGTAAACAACCTAAAAGCTCTTTAAAAAGAACTGTTATGGATACCATATTTTCCGGCATATAAGACGACCGGGCATATAAGACGACCCCCTAATTTTAAATTAGGGGGTTGTCTTATACGCCCGGTCGTCTTATACGCCGGAAAATACAACTATGCTATATCCATATGGGGGAAACTATGCTGCCCTTCAAAGGAAAGAGGCAATACTGACTGTAGTGACATGGATTGGTCTCCACAATACATCACTGAGAGGCAAAAGCAAGGCAAAGAGCTGATTACAAAATTATGCCATGTGTATTTTTCAAAAGATTGTAAGTGCATGCAGGAGATTCCTCTGGAAGGTTATGCCCCATTCTCTTCCCCCCAAAGCAAAGATAATAGCAGCCTTCAGAGAGGCATAGAGTGGTGGGAGAACAGGAATGTGAGAGGAACTTGTTTTTAATATCATAACTGGTATTTTGTCCCAGTTTAAGTCAGTATTATTGGGATACTATTTGATGAGTTTTGATGAATGGGCGTTCTCTTTGATTTTGTGCATGTATTGCAAATAATAATAATAATAATAAAAGTTTTAAGAAGAAATATCTGTTTGAGCTAGATTCTTCAGAAGTTCTATGGAATAAAGTGTTAATAGTAGATACCTTCTTTGGCCTATGAACCAGTAGTGGGAGGGGGATACTTTGGGAAGATGAGTTATTCTGATCATTCATAAAGGTATCTATTCAACATAGTAGTGAATCACTTTGGAAAGGTGGGAAGGCCCAGTTATTAGAAGCTGGGGGAGGGGAGAAGGGAGGTGACCAAGGAGAAGACAGAGCCAGGGAGCTGCCCTTACTTCTAGGAGCTAAAAGCACCTTCACCTATGTTATGGTCTGAATGGTTGTGTCCCCCCAAATTCATATGTTAAAATCTAACCTCCAAGGTGATGGTGTGATTAGGTTTAGATTAGGTCATGAGGGTGGGGCCCCCATGATGGTATGAGTGGCCTTTAAGAAGAAGAGCCACCAAGGCTTCCTCTATCTGCTATGTGAGGACACAGCAAGAAGGTGACTGTCTGCAATCAAGAAGAGGGCCTTCCGGTGTGGCTCCCAGTTCAGTTCAAAAAAATAAAAATAATAAATAAATTAAATTAAATTAAAAAAATATTTTTTTTAATTAAAAAAAAAAAAAAAAGCGGGCCCTCACCAGAACCTGATCATGCTGACACTCTGATCTCAGACTTCCCAGCTACCAGAACTGTGAGAAATAAAGTTCTGGTGCTTAAGACACCCAGTGTATGATATTCTGTTACAGGTGCCCGAACTGACTAATCCAAATCTAGTACAAATGATAGGACGAGAAATCTCTCTATTTTATAATCATCATATCAACATTTAAGGATGTCTTTCTGAAATGCTCACTTATGGCCCAGTATTTCCAGACCCCTCAAACGATGCATAAGAATTAGGTTGTATGCTAAAGCTAATTTAATGTTTTGATTGTACCTTTGTCAGTTTAGGAGGTGAAATTCCATTATACCTCAAGTGGTTTGGAATGTATGATGTCAACTTGGTCAGAGTACTTTGGCCCTGCTCTACCAAGAAGACCCCATGAGGCATGGGCAGCAATATAGGGTGGACTGGGGAAGCCAGGATGGCTCAGTGGGTTAAGCGCTCACTTTGCAGCCCCAGGGACCAAGGATCAAATCCTGGCCCCAGCCCATATGGACTCATATGCTGAACTGGGGTGTGCCTCCCATGCAGGAGGCCCCCAGCTCCGCTTTCACCCTGCATGGCCCCCACCCACCTGTGTGGAATGAAACCATGTGGAAAACTGATGACGTACAACTATGGAGACTGCTCTGGGCCCTCCCCCTTCTCTTTGTCTCTGTCTCTCTCTGTCAAAAACAATAAATCTTAAAAAAAAAAAATAGAGTGGATTATGGGAGAGTCAAGGCAATGGGCGGGGAAGGGGCATGGCACATTAACTCCACCAGAGAGAAGTGGGCTAGAGGCCAAATGTGTATAAGGAAGAGGCTGAAGACATTGAAATGGTCTCACCTGTGCTACCCAAAGCATGACCAGCTTCTGATCACTACTGCCACGTCATTCTCTAGTAGTTTCACATTTAAGCAGCCTGTTTCCTGGCCTAGAATTCAAGGAAAGAGAATCTTTGCTTCTTCTCTTTTTATCCCCAAGCACTCAGCAAATATGAAGGGAGGGAGGAAAGAGAAGAGAGGGAGGGACGGTGGGTGGGATGGCGGGAGGATAAAGGGAGAATGGGCAGAGCTATTAACTAAATGCCAGTGGAATTGTTAAGGTAGGTATAAAGTAATATACAATTTAAATTAAGCAGAGATAAAATTTTTTAATTTCAGGCCTTTGACAGTATATCTAGAGGCATTACATGCTAGACTGAAGAGTAGAAGCATGGCTTCTGCTCACCAGCTGACTCTATGAAGCATGGAGCATAAGAGGACAGCCCTCCACACCTTCAGGTCTCCTCACAGTCACATGGTGAAGGTGAGACAAGTTTCCTGGCGAATCCAGTTCCACCGAATCCAGTTCCACCACTGCGTGACCGTGAATCCTTGAGCACTTGAGTCCTTGTGTTTCTTATCTAAAACATAGGGCTGATGATAGTACCTTTCTCAACAGAGTTACTGTGCAGACTAAATTTAATATATATTATATACATATAAATACATATTTATATGTGTCAATAATATATATTACTATCAGGCACACAGAGACCATATAATAAATGTTAACTAGAATG
>PVKE010041992.1:0-13932 GCA_004027555.1 Craseonycteris thonglongyai | reverse complement strand
GGGCCTCCCACATGGGAGATGAGAACATTTGCCACTGGGATAGCTCAACTTGAACTATCCTGGCACCCACTTCAATATCTTCTTTAACTAGGAAAGACCAGAGGCATATCCACTAAGAATAGGAACAATGCAAGAATATCCACTATTTCCACTATTATTCAATATAGTACAACTGAAATTAGTGCAATTAGATAAGAAAATTAAATTAGACAAAAGAATTGGTAGAGATCTAAAATTATTTCTATTTGAAAATATGATTAAAAACCTGGCATGTCCAGTTCCTGCCCTGCACAGCCCCACGCTCACCTGTGGAGTGAAACTATATGGAAAAAATAATACTGTCAACTATGGAGACTGCTCTGGGCCCTCCCCTTTCTCTCTGTCTCTCTCTGTCAAAAACCAATAAAAATAAATCTTAAAAAAAAAAACCTGGCATGAGGGTAGTTTCCAAAGTCATACTACTATTGATATTTTGGGGACATAACTCTTGGTTTGGGGGGCTATCCTATGCATCGTAGGACATTTAAAAGCATCTCTAGATGCTGTTACACTCTAGATGCCAGTAGCACCTTCCTCACCCAGTTATGACAACCAAAAATGTCTTCAGACATTAACAAATGTCCACAGGGGGGTAAAGCAGTTTGGTTGAGAACCACTGCCTTAAAAAATTAATGGTACAACTAACTCAAACAATAAAAAACTTTAGGGATGCCGGGATAGCTCAGCAGGTTGAGTGCTTGCCTTGCAACTGTGAGGCCTGGGGATCGAATCCTGGCCCCAGCCCATGCAAACGCATATGCTGAACTGAGGTGCAACTGGTAACCACCAAGCCCTGCAATGAAGGTTCTTGCCTCCTATGCAGGAGGCCCTGGTTCAGTTCCCACCCTGTGCAGCCCCACATCCACCTGTGTGGAATGAAACCATGTTACAACTAATGATGTGACTATGGAGACTGCCTTGGCCCCTCCCCCTTCTCTCTCTCTCTCTCCCTTTCTCAAACAATAGAAAATAAAATCTTTTAAAGATTTATTGTTTTTGACAAAGAGAGACAGAGATAGAAAGAGACAGAGAGAAAGGGGAGGGCCCAGAGCAGTCTCCATAGTTGAACATCATCAGTTTTCAACATGGTTTCATTCCACACAGGTGGGTGGGGGCCGCACAGGGTGGGAACTGGGCTGGGGGCCTCCCTCATGGGAGGCATGCCACTGCAAGCTGGGTGCTAAACTGGGGGTCTCCCACATGGGAAGCTCACCCTGGTAAGAACCAAACTGGGGGCTTCCCATATGGGAAGCACATGCCAGTTCAGCATATAGGTCTCCATGGGCCAGGACTGGGACTTGATCCTTGGACTCTGGGCTACAAAGCGAGCGCTTAACCTGCTGAGCCATCTCGGCTTCCTCAAAAAATAAAATCTTAAAAAAATTTTAAATAAAAAATTTTAGTAAGGTCATGAAATTAACATGACCTTCACATATACAAACAGCCTTCACATATACAAAAATTAACAGCCTTCCCATATACAAACAATAATCAGTTAAAGCACACACCTCAGTTACAATAGCAACAAAGAAGACTGAACAGTTAGAAATAAACAAGAAATAGAGGAAAACCTTAAAACACTTAAAACATTACTGAAAACTCAAATGGAGTCTTTCCATTTGACTTAGATAAAGCAATCCCACATAATAAATATACCAGTTTTCACTAAGTTAACTTACACATTTAATATAATCCCAATAAAAATTCCAGTATGTTTCATTTATTATCAAGTTAGACAAATTTATCTGAAAAACAAACATGGAAAAATAGCCAGAAAACAATGAAAAATAAGGGGGGGGGGGAGAAGGAGATTGGAGACTTGCCCTGTAATACACTAAAACATAAGATAAGGCCATCATATTTTAAGAGTAGGGTACTCTGGTATTTATGAATGCAAAACAGACCAATGAGTAAAGTAGAAAGACCAGAAACAGACCCAAGTACATATGAAACTTAATATATAATAAAATCACAGGGAAAAATAAAAATTTAAAAATAATAGCTTTATTGAGACATAATTCACATACCATAAAATACCCTCTTGAAAGTACCATTCAGAGAAGCACTTACAGGAAGGTGGAGTAAGGACTAAGATTTATTTTATTGTTTTTGACAAAGACAGAGAAACAGAGAGAAGGGGGAGAGCCCAGAGCAGTCTCCATAGTTGTACATTGTCAGTTTTCTGAAAATATTATGTATTAGCAACTTTGAAATTATTTTATGAGCATACTAAGATGGAGTATATAATAAGTGATATATTATAGATAAAAAGATCTCATTTTCTCACTGTCAAAGGAAGGAGTTATAAATATAGAGAAAAGGCTATAATGAATTCTGTCATGTGGGGCTGAATCAGAGATATTAATAGTATGGAGTTATGTTTTTTAATATATGTACAGATGGCTAGATACATAGAGCTAAATATAATGTGTGTGGTTTGTATATGTGACATGAGCCCAGCCAGAGCCCAGATCTTCATTTCTACATATCAATAAAGGTAACTGGGACTCCTTCAATAAATGGGCTGGGGCAGTGAAAACACATGAGCCTGGAATATCATGTGATGCCAGCATGTAAGAAAGTGTTTGAAAAATAATGAGGTTATGTTGAAAGGCCAGAAAAGTAAACTTGAAGGAGCTCCCAGTAGCCGTATCTGGTATAATTTGAGCAACAGAACAAATAATGATAGTAATGAATTATAAAACATAGATTGAAACCAATATTCATGAATATATATATATATATATATATATATAAAGCAGCTCTTCCTTTCAGTATAATTTCAATTAATATAGTGAGAATGGTGGAAAAAGAAAATTTAAACACAATAGTAATTACTGCTGCAGGCAAAAATAGATGTTAACATTACTGGGTGAAAATATGATGATAAGTATAGTATCAAAGTAACTCCTCATAAGACACATTAATTTCAAATGTAAAAATAACAGCTTTATACAGAAGAACCTGGCAAACCCCACATTAAACAAGTGGTCAAAGTTAGTATCATCAGAATTATTACATATTATTATCATGTACCTCTCCTGATATGATGCAAAAAGAGCACATAATTACTTTTGTGGTTTTCTTGCCCCAAATGCACAATCTCTATCTAATCAGGAGTAAATAACAGACAAACTCAAATTGAGCAACACTTAAAAGGGTCATGTCATGAAAGACAAAAAACAAAAATATAAAAAAAATAAAATAAAACTGAAGAATCTTCATAGATTGAAGGAAACTAAGGAGACATGGTGACTAAATGCAAAGTGAAACCCTGGACTGGATCCTGAACCAGCTAAAGAACATTAGTAGAAGAAATGATGAAATCTGAATAATTTCTAATTTCTGTAGATCAATTAATGGTATTGTACCAATGTTCATAACCTGGTTTGACAATTGTACTATGGTTATATAAGATGTTAACATTAGGGGAAGTTACATGAAGGGTGTATAGAAACTCTGTGTACTATTTTTATACTCTTTTAGTGAATCTATAATATTTCAAAGTATAAAATTTATAAAAGAACACAAAATAATGGTAAAAAACAATAGAAGACAAACCAATGAAAAACAAGAAAGCACCAAAAACAAAACAGAATAAGAAACCAAGTTATGGTATATTTATGCAAACATACTGGAGTAAAAGCAAGAAGCTTTACATAAATCTGAGCACTCTTCTTTTTTTATTCTTGTGATGAGGACTTTAAAAAAAAAAAAAAAGATCCCAGAAGGTGGGTTGTTAGTCATGTGGTAGCTCCATTCCCAATTTTCTGAGGAATCTCCATACTGTCCTCCATAGCGGTTATACCAATTTTCATTCCCAAAGAAAAAATCATTTTTAATGACCCTTAACCATTTAGAAAGCTGTCATTAGGTTGAATTCATTTAATCATTTAACTGAATAAACATGAATGACCTATGTAAACCTATAGTCATATCCTAGTTTGCAATTTGCTAATCAGCTAATTCACTCAATGCTAAGTCTGCTTTGTCCATAAAGCTTTAACATGAAAATGTATAGCAAAAGTGATGGTTGACTTAGCCCAACTCTACAAAAGGCTCAGAATGACCCTAGAAAGGATAAATTAAAGAATAATAATAAGAAGAAAAATATCAAATACTGGTCATTATAATGCACTGAAGAACAGAGTTAGAATACTTTATGGGCTTCCCTATTAGATAAAAAACCTCTAAAACCTACTGTGATATAGAAATATTCAAGGTTTGAATGAAGCAATCAATGTTTACTAGGAATGTCACCTTGCATTTACAAAGAACTCTATATTTTATAAGTGCTCCAATGAATATTCTCTCATTTGCACTGCATTATTTCATGCAGACATGAAAAATGGGGTACGTGTACTAAAATATGTATAGTAACAATTCCAGGTCAGAACTCAACTATGAGTCCATGACATGTTACTGAGAGTCTCCTTCAACAGCAAAGAATTGATTAGCACTATGGGCCAATCTATAAGAATAATATATATTTCTGCTAAAGGAAGTCTCTTTCTACATAAATAATTGCAGTGGAATTTTTTTTTTTAGCATTCATAGCATCAGACATCTTTAGAATTATTTTGTATTTATACTATTTTATATTTTTTATTAAAGATTTATTTTTATTGTTTTTGACAGAGAGAGATACAGACACAGAGACAGAGAGAAGGGGGAGGGCCCAGAACAGTCTCCATAGTTGCACATCATCCGTTTTTCCCACATAGTTTCATTCCACAGTGGGCACGAGGCTGCACAGGGCAGGAACTGGGCCACAGGCTCACCCTGGAGAGAACTGAACTGGGAGCACTCCCCAGTTCAGCATATGGTCCTCATGGGCCGAGGCTGAGATTTGATCCTCGATCCCCAGGGCTGCAAAGTGAGTACTTAACCCACGGAGCCATCCCGGCTTCCCTACTATTTTATATTTATATACTCTCTTGGAAAAAACCTGCCAGGTTGACAGGAATATTATATATTTCACTGGATATTTTCCAGCCTGTCTAATCTGAACTCCAACTTCTATTTACCCAGGAATTTCTTTCTTTTTATTGTTAATAATTTTTTTTATTTTTCATTTACCATTGACATACAATATTATATTGGTTTCAGGTGTCTAACATAGTGACATTTATATAACTTACAGTTATCACCTCAATAAATCTAGTACAGACCTGACACCATACATAATTATTACAATATTGATGACATTCCCTGTGCTATACATTTTATATCCCCATAACTATTTTGTGCCTACCTATTTGTACTTAATCCCTTCTACTTTTTTACCCATCCTACAACCCCCCTGCCATTTGGCAATCATCAAAATGTTCTCTGCATCTATGGGTCTATTTGTTTTATTTTGTTCTTTAGATATTATATGTACGGTAAGTAAAATTACATAACATATGTCTTTGTCTGACTTATTCTACTCAGCATAATATTCTCTAGGTCCATCCATGTTGTTTTAGATGGCAAGACTTCATTCTTTTTTATGGCTGAGTAATATTCCACTGTACTATATCTGTACCACCTCTTCTTTATCCATTTACCCAATGATGGACATCCAGGTTGCCTCCATAGATTGACTATTGTAAATAATACTGCAATGAATATATAGATGCACATGTCCTTTCAAAGTAGCATTTGGTTTTCTTCAAATAAATACCCAGATTTGGATTGCTGAGTCCTTGTCTCTTGTTATATAGCCTTTGTCTATTTGAAAGTCTATTTTCTCTGGTATAAGTATTACTACCCCCACTTTTTTTTTTTTTTTTCATTTCCATTCTCACAAAATCTTTTTCTATCCCTTTATTTTCAGTCTGTGTATGTCAATTGGTCTGAAGTGAGTCTCTTATAGGCAGCATATGTAAGGGTCTTGTTTTCTTATCCATTCAGCCACTTTATGTCCTTCGATTGGAACAATGAGTTCATTTACATTTAAAGTATTTAAAAAAGTCTCTTTAACATTTATTATAATACTGGTTTGGTGCTGAAGAATGCCTTTAGCTTTTTCTTGTCTAGAAAGCTATTTATCTGTTCTTCGATTCTAAATGATAGCTTTGTTGGGTAGAATAATTTTGGTTTGTAGGTCCTTGCTATTCATTGCTTTCAATATTTCAATCCCTTCTGGCCTGCAAAGTTTCTATTGAGAAATCAGTTAATAGTCTTATGGGATCTCCCTTGTAGGTAACTAATGGCTTTTCTTGTGCTGCTTTTAATATTCTCTCTTTGTCTTTAAGCTTTGGCATTTCAATTACGGTATAGTTTAATTTAATTGGTGTGGGCCTCTTTGGGTTCATTTTGTTTAGGACTCTTCTGTACTTTATGGACTTGTATATCTATTTCCTTCCCCAGGTTAGAGAAGTTTTCTGTCATTACTTTTTCAAATAGGTTTTCAATTCCTTGCTCTCTCTTCTCCATCTGGTACCCCTATAATGTGAATGTTGGTATACCTGATGTTGTCCCAGAGGCCTCTTAAACTGTCCTCATTTTGGGGGGGTATTCTTTTTTCTTCCTGCTGTCTTGATTGGGTGTTTTCTGCTACCTGATCTTCTAAATCACTGATTTGATCCTCTGCTTCATCTAATCTACTGCTGATTCCCTCTAATGCATTCTGACTGGTTCTTTTTTATATTTTTTATCTCCATTTTTATGTTTCCTATTTATTTGTTGAAATTCTCACTGAGATCATTGAGCACCCTTATAACCAATGCTTTTGTGTTTATTTACTTATTTATTTATTTTTAATTTTATTGTTAAATTTATTGGAGTGACATTGATTGGTAACAATTAGGTAGTTTCCAGATGTACAAGTCCACATCACATCACCCATGCATCGCATCATGTGCTCATCACCCAGAATCAGCTCTCCTTCCATCACCATATATCCAGTGTCCACTCCTGCTTCCCCCCAGCCCCAACTCTCCCTCCCCCCTCCTCCCCTTCCGTCAGGTAACCACCAAACTATTGAGTGTGTCCATAATGCTGGTGCCCTCACCCACCTCCCTTCCCACTCTCCCTCCCCCCTCCTCCCCTTCCCTCAGGCAATCACCAAGTTATTGGGTGTGTCCATAGGTCTCTGTGTCTTTGTTACTTTCAGTTTTATAATCCACCTATAAGTGAGGTCATATGTTTCCTGATTCTTTCATTCTGACTTATTTCGCTAAATAAGATGGTCTCAAGGTTCATCCATGTTGTCACAAATGAGTGTATTTCATCTTTTCTTATTGCTGAGTAGTATTCCATTGTGTAGATATACCACAACTTCTTTATCCAGTCATCTATCAAAGGGCATTTTGGTTGTTTCCATGTTCTGGCCACTGTGAACAGTGCTGCAATGAACATGCGGGTACAGACATCTTCGCAGATTTAGGTTTTCAGGTTTTGGGGGTAGATGCCCAGTAGAGGGATGGCTGGGTCATATGGCAATTCCATTCCTAATTTTTTGAGGAATCTCCATACAGCCTTCCATAGTGATAACCAGTGTTTTGAACTCTGTGCCTGGTAGACTTATTGCCATTTGGTTTAGTTCTTTTTTTGGAGCTTTGTCCTGTTCTTTCATTTGGAGCATGTTTCTTTGTTTCCTCATTTTAGCAGGCTGCCTCCCTGTTTTTGTTTCTATGTATTAGGTAGGAGTGCTACATCTCATAGTCTTGATACAGTGACCTTATGTAGTAGGTGTCCTGTAGAACTCAGTGGCCAAGTCTCCCTAGTCTCCAGAGCCAGGTACTCCATGTGTGTCCCACATGTGTGTCCTGCTACAATTAAGCCTTGGTTGCTGTTGGCATGCCAATGGCAGAGTTGACCCTCAGGTTGATTGGTTGTAAGGACCGACCATGACTATAGTGAAGGTGTGCAAGGCCTGACCCTGTGGAGCAAGATTTGCTTTAGCAGGGCTCTGGAGCCTGCCCAGTTTGCCCTTTGGGTGTGTCAACCATAGAGGAAGCAGGGTGGTGCTCCAGCTAAGTCCAAAGAATGCCAGCCTCTGTATCCCCTGGGAGTTGCCTAGCTGAAGGCCAAGTTTAGCCACAGCCTTAGCCCTGCCTGAGGCCACCTGGCATGAACTACAAAGCAATACGCAGTTGGCAGCCACCCATGCTGGGGTTGGTGGTGCCTGGGAGAGGCCAAGCTGCAAACTGAGGACAGCTAACACTAGTTCTAGGTTTAGGGCTGCTCAGCCAAAGGTGTGGGACACAGGAAGGTCAGATGGTGCTGCTCTAGGGTTTGTGAACCTTTGAGAGATTTTGGGAAAGTTCACAACATGAACCAAGACAGGCCATTTGTATGGAAAAGCCATTGGAAGTGGCTTGGGTGGGCCTGCAAGCTGGGTGGGTGGGGTTTTAGGGAATCATGGCAGTGAGGGGGAGTCCAACCAGGTGTTAGCCAGGTTGATGGAGACTCACATATGGCGCCGACCTTCACCTGCAGGTGCTCTCTGGGTGGTAGGAGGGCTCAACAAAGAAACAATGGCTTCTGCCAGCACTTCTATCTAAGAGAAAGCTGCCCTTCCAGCTCTCACCCTGAATACAGACAATTCAGTTCCTCCCCATTTGTCCCTGGCACCTTTCAAGCTGCTGCCCAGTGCTGGAGCTCAGAATGAGTGACTCTGTGTAAGTCCTATCAGAAACATGCCTGGGACTCCAACCACCCTCTGTCCCACTCAGCTACTATCTTCACTATTTTCACAGCCAGAATTGTGGGGACTTCTCTCCTGGGCACTAGAAGAGAAGTGGGGAGGTGGAAAGCCTGATGTGGGGCTGGGACACCTCCCTTCTCATGGTGCACCTCTGCAGCCAAGAAATCCTTCCCTATTTTTAACTTGCCACACGTGACTGCAGGACCAGCCTGTTCTACACCTCCTCTCCTCCTACCAGTCTCAACATGGCTTCTTCTATATGTCCTTAGTTACAGAATTTCTGTTCAGCTAGACTTCCAGTGATTCTCAGTGAAGTATTCTGTAGTTTAGTTGTAACTGATGTGGTTGTGAGACAATACAAACACAGCATTTACCTACTTCACCATCTTGATCAGAAATTTTACCTAGGTATTTTTTTAAAAAGACTTTTCCCTTGCTTACATGATGATGTTGTTTTAAATTTCAGCATTTAATTAAGGCCAAAATTAGAACATCACAAATTAAAGTTCTACTGAACATGTGGATAATTTTATATTGCTGTATAATTATGTCCCATTTTGTTTTAATAAAACAAAGGCCAGAAATTTAAATGTCTTACTCAAGGTAATCTAGTTAATTAATTCTAGATATTAGACCTTACCAACTTGACCTCTTACTGGCCATTAATTTTGAAGTCATTCACCTATGATTCCTGACTTAGCAATTTCGTACTTCCATAAAACAGGGATAATAACACTTAATGCAAACAACTATGAAAAGGACTAAATAAGAAATAGTTGTAAAAAGCTGAGCATAGTGCCTAACACATGGTAAATTACAAATAATTGTTTGTAAGGCAATATAAGAGAGTGCTGATTATGGTGATAATTCTAATAAAAACTGTGTTATGCAATAAAAATTTCACTAAAATATTACATAAATATATAATACCTTTAAATGCAAACATTAAATTAAAATGCAAAGTAACACTCTCATCATAAATGTAGCTATTATTTATTCTTCATATTTTAGTCAAGGAAATGAACATGTTTATTCTTTTTCTCCTAATCTAAAACAGTATTTCAAATCTGTGAAATCACTTTGCTAAGCAACTTTGTATTTTGATTAAAAAACTATCGAGTCCAACAAAATTAAAAAAAAAAAAAAAAAATCCAAAAATGGGCAAAGGACTTGAACAGACATGTCTCCAAGGAAGACATACAAATGGTCAATAAGCATGTGAAAAGATACTCAACATTATTAGGGAAATGCAAATTAAAACCACAATAAGATACTACTTAACACCGATTAGGATGGCTATTATTAAAATAAAAAAATAAAAACAGAAAATAACCAGTGGTGGAGAAAATGTGGAACTATTGGACTGTTGGGCACAGCTGGTGGCAATGTAAAATAGTATAGTTGCTACGGAAGACAGTTAAACATAGAATTACCATATAGGGAAGCCGGGATGGTTCAGAGTTAAGTGTTCACTTTGCAGCCCCAGGGACTGAGGATTGAATCCTGGCTCCAGCCTGTGCGGACCCATATGGTGAACTAGGGTGTGCCTCCCATGCAGGAGGCCCCCAGTTCAGTCTTGCCCCTCACCCCATTCCATTCAGCCCCTAGCTCGAGGGGTTGTGCCTCCCATGAGGGAGGCCCCCAGCCCAGTTCCCGCTCTGTGCGGCCCCCCCGCCCACCTGTATAGAACAAACCATGATGAGAACTGATAACATACAACTATGGAGACTGCTCTGGGCCCTCCCTCTTCTGTCTCTCTCTGTCTGTCAATAACAATAAAATAAATCTTAAAAATAAAAAAGAATTACCATATGACCCAACAATTTCATTCCTAGGTATACATCCAAAAGAATTAAAAGCAGGGAGTCAAGCAGATACCGTATTTTCCGGCGTATAAGACGACCGGGCGTATAAGACGATCCCCTAATTTTACAGTTAAAACATAGGTGTAGGCCTATGGGGGTAGTCTTATACAGCGAATATAGGCCTACACCTATGTTTTAACTGTAAAATTAGGGGGTCATCTTATACGCTGGAAAATATGGTACTTGTATACCAGTGTTCATAGCTGCATCATTCACAATAGCCAAAAGGCAGAAACAGCCCAAATGTCCATCAACAGAAAAATGGATAAACAAAACATGGCAGGTACATACAATGGAATCTTACCTACTAAAAAGGAATGATATTCTGATATATCATACAACACAGATGAAGCGTGAGGACATTATGCTAGGTGAAATAAGCCAGACACAAAAGTGTAAAATTGTATGATTCCACTTATAGGAGGTACCAGTATCTAGAATTAGCAAATTCATAGATAGAAAATAGAATAGGGGTTACCAGGGGCTAGTGGGAAGAAAGAATGTGAAGTTATTGTTTAATAGGTAGAGCTTCTGTTTGGCAGGATGAAAAAGTTTTGGAAATGGTAATGACAATGGTTGCATAACAATGTGAATGTATTTAATGCCATTGAATGGTACACTTAGAAGTGATTAAAATGACAAATTTTATGTTACATGTATGTTACCACAATTAAAAAAAAAAAATTAGTCCAAAAAACTTACTATGAGGAATATGGCAATTCATTCATCATTTATCTGAAATTTAAAATTATAAAAGGACAGAAACTGACTAGGATGGTATAATCAGAGAAAACTTAACAATAGGTCTGTTTACAAAGATGTGGGCAGTGTTAACAGAAACCAACATGGGTTACTGAAGCACCCTGGACATAACAGTGGGAAGCCACTAGGCCTTAATGGGTCAGGAAAGGTATTACCGGAACTCACAGTCAATTGTAGTTACAACTTTGGAAGAGAGTTGCCTAACAAGAGCTAAGTGGCCTTCTACAGAGAAATGTAACTATTAGCAATCTACAGAAAGAAAGCCAAAAAAGTATATACCCAGACCCCACTCTCCTCCCATCTTCCAGCACTGGCTAAAGCCTACTGAATACCAGAGGGAATGGAGCCTAAAATGTGTAGTCCATGAGTCAGCTTCCTGGAGCATAAAATAAAGCAGGATGGGAAAGGCTATAGACTGAAAATAGAGGGGCACTGAAGAATATGTAGCAAAACACATACTACTATATGTGCACAACACATACTACTTTACTTCATATGTGTATTTCATTATACAAAAGAAAAAATTGTAATAAATATATTTTTCAGTACAAAAGGAAAAGTTTGTTGCCCAAAAATTAGGTCAATGGGCTAAAAAGCCAAAGGTATTTGTTGTTTAAAAGGAAAAGATACACCTTTGACAAAATATAAACATATTCAATACATTATCTACCCCAATATACTCAAAACATTGAGATAAAAAAACAAACAAAAACCAATATGCTAAAATATTAGAGCTCTAAGAGACCTTAGAAATTTTCAATATGACAGAAAACAGGTCAGAGTGGATGATACGTTAAGCAACTTCATCAAGATCACAAAAGTAGTTATTACAGTAGCAAAGTTGGAAACAGATTTCTGGCCTAATTCTCTTCTCATCATACTTATGTTACAGAAATAAACCCGAGAATGCTTAATAGTGGGAAAATTAACTAGCAAACAAGTTTTTAAAAAACACTCATACAGGGGATGCCAGGATAGCTCAGTAGGTTGAGCGCTTGCCTTGCAACCTAGAGGTCCAGGGATTGAATACTGGCCCCACCCTGTGCAAACCCATATGCTGAACTTCGGTGAAACTGGTAACCACTGGGATGGTGGTGAAGGTTCTTGCCTCCCATGTAGGAGGCCCCCAGTTCGGTCTCACCCTGCAAGGACCCACATCCACCTGTGTGGAATGAAACTATGTCACAACTAATGATGTACAACAATTGAGACTGCTCTGGGCCCTCTCCCCTTCTCTCTCTCTCTCTCCCCATCTTCTCTCAAACAATAAAAAACAAATCTTGGAGTCGATCAAAGATGGCGGCATGAGAGGAGAACGCCGATAACTGCCTGGGAAGGGCCCTGTGAACAGAGGGGAATCCACAGGGAAAACCCTGAGAAGCAACCTCAACTAAGAGAACCACACAACGCGGAACAACACCCAAAGGTTAGAGAAAAAAGGGCAGACCGGGAGAGGGAAAGGGAAGCAGCAGTTTGGGGACAGACTCGGAGCACGGCCCGGGGCTGGCAAAAACAAAGGGGGATTGGGGGACTATGGTCAAAGTGGAGCTGGATCGAGGGCGGGCTGGAAGCCGAGACCTAGGGAGCGTGGAAGCCCCACAAGACTGTGGACAATTTAACATCTGAACTCAAGGGACAGCACGCAGTGCCCTAATCAGATCACAGAGCCTAAAGTGGAACAGGGACTGTGGAGCAGGGCGGCGGCACTTCCTGGCGGGCGGGGTGAGAGCAGGGCGCCAGCCCACAGCAGCTCGGCACCCCTGATTTACGGAGGAGATTGACTGTGAGGGAGCGCCTTCTGAGGACAGGGCTCTTGGAGTGAGGGCTGGGGCTTGAGTGGGCACAGCTGCATTGGACGTGCTTGGAGTGAGTCCGGCGGTCTCAACAGAGCCGGGAGTGTAGAGCGGCTGCCGACCGAGCTACGGCCTGTGCGCAAAGGGCTTTCGGCGCCCCGCCCACCGGGCCGCCGTGGCACCGCTGCCTGCTCGACAGCGCGCTACCGGGCTTTTGGCGCCGTGCTCACCAGGCCACTGCAGTGTCGCTGCCTGCGCCCAAGACCGGCTCCGGGCTCCTGCGGCGCTGCTGCCTGCTCGCGAGCGCGCAGCTGGGCTTTTGTCGTCCTACCCACCGGGTCTCTGGGGCAATGAAGCCTGCGCGCGCAACTGGGCTGCCAACCCGGTTGCCGTGGTGTCATTGCCTGCGCGCGGGACTGCGCAGCCTACCGGGGCCTCTGCCAAGCCCCAGCCCATCCAAGTGCTGCCCTGTGGGCGTGGCTTACAGACACGATTGAAGGAGGGGCAGCCAAGCGGAGGAGAGAAAGACTGGAGCTCCTGCGCCCCGCCCCCACTGAACCACCAGCCCTCCTGCTGAAAGAGAAATGCTATTGTGTCTTAGGCCTGCCCTAGCTCCTACTCACATGCCCCCACCCCTGACCACACCTTTACTACCCTGCTATCTAATAGCTAAGACAGCAACCTGAAGTGCCCCAGGACACAGAAGCTGTCTGCTTCCCCCAACCCTCTCCCAAAATCTCCTTCTCCCACAACTGAGTCCAAAAGAAAAAATAAAGAGAAGCCCATCTGATAGGCAAACCCCCAGAGGGAAAACAGACTCATGCGTAAAGCAAAAAGA
>PVKE010041991.1:0-13933 GCA_004027555.1 Craseonycteris thonglongyai | reverse complement strand
CCTATAAGCATGCCAGCCCAGGGCATTCTGGGCAGATCCCAACACGCCCCCTCCACTCAGTGGCAATCCAGCTGGGACAGTCACTCAAAGGACCTGCACATCATTTTGTTTTGACTGAGTGGAATGATCAGACTGGAACTGTTGTTACCCGTGAGAAGAAATAACCCACAAAGTGCCAAATATCTGGGCTGAATTAGGAGTCTATTCAGAAGCCGGCGACCACAGAGGACTCATGTCTCTCAAAGACCCGAGTGAATTCAGAGAGGGGTTTATAAAGGCAAAAACCGTAGCCTGCTTATCTAGTTGAGCCTAGCCAGGCATTGTACAGGAGCTAAAAAGCTTAGTTAACAAGGGTATAACAATTTCTGGTTAAGCTAGACATCCAGGAACCATTTAAAGTTTCATGATCGCCTGGGGCAGCTGGGGGTGTGGAAACCAGAGTGGGGAGTGGAGAGTTACAGAGCGGAGGTGAGGGGATGGCTAGTGGCACAACCGTGGAACAGGTTAGAACAGAACACAATCTCTTTGGTCCAGACTTTGTTGCCAATAGCTAATTGTTCCAATGAGCTTTCTGCTTCGTACAGGCACAATTCCTGTAAATAAGCATCTTAACACTAGAAGACTGCTCTTCAGGAGATGTTGTTCACATATGCATTGCTGTTTGGCTTGTGAAATAGCTTTTATAGGCATTGGTTTTATGAGAAGATTGGTTCTGGATTGCTAACATCTCAGTGGTAATCCTGAACAGAAAGGTTACTGGTGGAGAATTTTAAAGGTGCAGGTAGAATTAGCCAAATCTCCTGCCTCTGTATCTGAGAAAGAATTTAAGAATCAGCACTAGTGAGAAAGATATGATCTCTTGCATAAAGGAATATTTAAGGAGTTTCTTGAGGCTATTATCCAAGCCTGGCTGTGAAATGGACTCAGTTTCCCCAGTTCCACTCCCACCCCCACCCCCACCCCCTTTTTTTTCCAGAGGACAAGACAGTACTTGATTTGTAGGAAGGGAATAGTGTTTTACTATTAAAAATGAATATCTGCTATAAGTTTGCTATACCCAGCAGCTAACAGATTAAAGCTATTCCATTCTATCATAGTTGGCTAAGAATTTTATTTTATTTTCCAAAATCAAGAGTGGATATTAAATTTTATCAGAATATTTTTCTGCATCTATTCAGCTGTTCCTAGGATTTTTCTCCTTTAATCGATCAGTATAATACATCCATTGATTTTTTTATAATGCCAAACCAATTTGACATTACTAGAATAAACATAACTTGATCATGGTATATTATTCTTTTTAAATTAACCAGAAATTTTGTGAAAAGCTTTGAAATGAACCAAAAGGATTACTTGGTATTCTTAATGGAAAACAATAAATTTTCTAATATTAAATTTTCTGATTTTATGGAAACTGCCTTTCATAGAGCTATTACAAGTCTGTAAATTGTAAATCACTGGTAGCATTGCAAATGATTCTTATCTATAGAAGTGCAAGTTAATTTAGCCCTGTGGAGGGAAAATTAAATATTCCTACCCACTATAGTAAGTCAATTTTTCATTTATTTGTAAATTCCAGCACTAATGTGGGGTTTATAAATTTTTCCTGAACCAGTTTATAGGTTCTCTCATTCAGTGATAAATAAATTATTTTTTGGACAATTTTTAATTGTTAAATTTATTGGGGTGACACTGGTTGCTAAAAATTATAGGTTCCAGGTGTACATTTCTATATTACATTTTCTATGTATTGCATTACGTGCTCACCACTCAGAGTCAGTTTTCTTTCCATCATCATATATTTGATGACTCCTCCCTACTCCCTCACCCCCCACCCCTTTACCATCAGGTAACCAACCACTAAACTATTGACTATGTCCATGAGTTTTTCTTTCTTTGTTACTTCCAACTTTATATTACACCTATAAGTTAAGTCACATGGTTCTTTATTTTTTCAGTATGACTTATTTCACTTAATACAATGACCTCAAGGTCCATCCATGTTGTTGTAAATGGCAGTATTTCATCTTATCACTGATATTCAGTTGTGTAAATGCATCACAACCTCTTTAGTCATTTATCGAAGGACACTTTGATTGTTTCCATGACTTAGCCACTGTGAACAGTGCTGCAATGAACATTGGGGTACATACATCTTTGCAGATTAAGGTTTTCAGGTTTTATGGGTTGATACCCAGAGGAGGAATTGCTGGGTCATATGGCAATTCCATTCCTAGTTTTTGAGGAATCTCCACACTGCCTTCCATAGTGGTTGTAACAATTTACATTCCCACCAGCAGTGTATGAGGGTTCCTTTTTCTCCACAGCCTCTCCAGCACTTGTTATTCCTTGTCTTATTGATTATAGCCATTCTAATAGGTGTGAGGTGGTATCTCAATGTGGTTTTTATTTGTATCCCCTAATAGCTAGTGAAGTTGAACATTTTTTCATATATCTGTTGGCCATTTGTATGTCTTCATGGGATAAGTGTCTGTTCAGTTCCTCTGTCCATTTTTTAGTTAGATTGTTTTTCTATTGAGTTGTACGAGTTTGATGTATATGTTTAATATTATGAAAGTCATAATTCTACTTTCTTTTAAAATTATCTTTCTAGCAGTTTATTTCTGGATTCTATTTGCTATACGTTGTTTAAGATATAAGCATACATATGCATGAGTGAAATTGACCTGTCATGTTCTCAGTTTCCTTTAATGGGTTTTGGTATCAATGTTATGCTAACTTTTTTCATTTTTTTCAAAGAATTGTGTAAGATTGGAGTATTTTGAATTATTTCAGAGAAGTTGTCATTGAAGCCCCCTGGACTTAAAGATTTTATTGTGGAATGGTTTTAATTATGAATTAGTTTCTTTGAATTTTAAACCTATTATAGTTTCATATTTTTATTGTCTTCATTATTGTGTTTTTCTAGAAATCTGTTCATTTCAAATTTATTGACATATAAATTCATAATAGTCTCTCATTTCCTGTTTTAAGTCTCCAGATTATATAATAAAATAAGCTTTTTTATTTTCCATTCTGCTATTTATTTGTAACTTCTTTATCTGAATCAGTCTTACTAGTTTTGATCAAGCTATGTTGATTCTCCCTATTGTATATTTGCTGCCTGTGTTATTAATTTCTAGTCTGAACTCTATTACTTTCTTCTTTAATTTTGCTGTTCTTTAACTTCTTGAGACTGATGCTTATTTAGCTTACTAATTTTGTCCTTTTCTAAAATGTGTATTTATGGATAAAAATTCCTCTCTAAACACTGGGTTCCTGCTCAAAAACTTTTTAAATGCACTGTATTATCAATTTAGAACTTTTTTCAATTTCAATTATAATTTTTTGTCCTATTATTTAGAAATACATCTTTTGGATTTCAAATATATGGGGCTTTTCCAATTATCATTGTTTCTAATTTCTAGCATAATTTCATTTGATTTAGGAAACACACTGCATATGATTTCAGTATTTTGAAATAAATTGAAATTTGCTTTATGGCCCAGAGTATGGTCATTTTTGGTATGTATAGGAGTATTATATGTATCAAGAGTAAAGTGATCAACTGTCCTCCTTTGGAAGTTCTGTCCTCCCTCGAAAAGTGTCCTCCTAGATGTCCTCCTTTTCGATATGTAATACTAGATGTCCTCCTTTTCTTTTTTTTTGGTTCTGCAATCAATTTCTTTTTTTTTTTTTATTGTTAAATTTATTGGGGTGACATTGATTCATAACAATCAGATAGCTTCCGGATGTACAAGTCCACATCACATCACCTATGCTTCGCATTATGTGCTCACCACCCAGAATCAGCTGTTCTCCTTTTCATTGGAAAAAAGTTGGTCACCTTAATCAAGAGAGCTAAAAAAATTTATAATCTGCAACAGTTGGGCACGGTGTTCTATACGTGATCTTTGGTTGACTGAGTATTTGACATTCTTCTGTAGTCTCACTGACTTTTATGGGGATTTTGGGGGGGAGGGGGTTTTGTTGCTTAAACAACAAACATTTAGATTCTCATAGTTATGGAGACTAAAATTCAAGATCAAGGTGTTGGCAGGGTGAACCCTCCTTGGCTTGTGGATAGCTATCTTCTACCTGTAGTCTCAGAAACTTTTGTCTGCTTTTTCTGTAAACCAGTAAGATAGATTAAAATCCCCAACTATTCTTTTGTACTGGTCTCTTTATAATTTTCAATTTTTATGTTTCATTTATTTTGAATATATGATTTATATATTTTAAGGTCATATATTTCCAGGAAACCTCTCTAGTAATGATTTTAGTAAAAGCTATCTGACTCCATTAGAAAGAGCAACATCTTCCGTATTCTATTTTGTTTAGAAGTAATATACTATACCAGCTTTCTTTTGACTAGTGTTGGCATCCTTAATTAGACTCTTTCATTTTCAACCTTTTTGTGTCCTTGTTTTAGATTTGTCTCTATATTCCTCATCATTTACCTTAAGCATTTGACCCACTTATCACTTCTTGTAATTACTGATATCTTTGGGCTTCAGTCTTCTCTATTATTATGTACTAGATCCTTGTGTTTTTCTTTCCTGTCTTACTCATATGCTATCTTCTCTTAGGGTGGAAATTATACACTTTTTTTCCTATTCTTTATAGTAGAAATTATAAGGAGCATTTAAGAATTATCAAAATATAATATTGATTTTCCTTTTCTTATATAAACACAAGGACCTTAGAACATTTTAAACCCACCTATAGCCATCTTGACCAATATGTTAGTGTTATAATGTGTTTTGATTCAAGATATATATTTTAAATCCAACAAAATATCTAACCAATTCTCTGCTCTTACTTCCATTTTTAACTCATCTTGGATCATTTTCTGCCATTTTCACTTTTAGAATTTTCTTTAGGGTACTCTGCTAGAGACAAACTCACTTTTGTTGTGTTTGAAAATGTCTTTATATCACTTTCATTATTGCAAGATTGAGAAACCAAATTATGTTCATTTTTACTGGGTTGGTCATTGTTTCTAGGCTAAGTTGACAAAGCATCTATCACCTATCTATCATCTGTCATCTATCTATATTTATCTATATATCTATCATCTATCTATATCTCTATCTTATATTTACTTCTTATCGTCTATTTGTCTTGTACCTACTTAGCATCTATCTATCCCTCCCTTATCAATCTACCATCTCTCTATCTATCATCTAAATACTCCTTGAGTTCATATTGTAATTTCCAATTAAGGACATTGGGGTTTTTACTTAGCTTCTATATGATACCTGCATCTTTTTTTCTGCCACATTGAAAGTCTGAATTCACAAGGACACAAAGTACGGTTGAAACAGTACTCATTTACTTTATCAAACATGAGAATAATCTCAAAATAATTCAATACTACTCTACCAATTATTACCAAAAACACTTAAACATATTTTTGCCTAGTCTATATCTTTCTCCCCCATTTTTAAACGATTGTATCTAACTTGTTAGATTAGTCATTTGAATGTTATAATTTCTCCTTTTTAACTTTCATATTTCAAAACACATATAGGCATATATTGATAAGCATTAAATATAAAATGTTATATGTAATTATACATAGGGTGCCAAAAAAAATGTATACACATTTTTAAAAAGGAAAAAACTATTAAAATTGTAATACTCAATATATACCAATAACAAAAGATGAATACAAGTCACATTTGACTTCTGCAATTACAAGAGATGCTCAATATGGTTACCATTAGCATCCAGACACTTCTGGATTACAGCAAACTACTGCTTGAGCAATGTTGGCCAAAGTGTCCACTTGTATCTCTGTGCATACCACTTCAATTTACCATACATCTCAAACTTATTACAAATGCATGCTATTGTTAGGTGTGTTGGAGGATCTGCTGCACACTCACACCACCATTGTTGTACTTCCACAATATTCTTGAATTTCTAATACCACTTTAAAATGGCCTTGCACTCCTTGGAAGACAGCTGTGCTTCTGCCATTTTGACTGCCCTGCCTGTTGCATGGTGACGACGCTAGCATTCATTTGATTAACGCCATATTTAGAGCAAATGTCACATTACACATTGATACCATAATTTAATTCAATTTTCAAAAGTAATACATAGATAATATCTCTTAAAATGTGTATACATTTTTGGCACCACCAGTATATAAAATGTTATATGTAATTATAAATAAATAAATAATATATTTAATGCTTAGCATTATGTCAATGATTATATAAGCATTTTGGTATTTGAAGCATCCGCTTCAGTAGATTCCCTAGTGCTAACACAAGGTACTATATCATTGTTTTGTTCATGGGAAGACTCTATGTTTTTACCTCCAAATATGTTGCTATGAGGTTCTAAAAAATGTTCTTTATCACATTCATGTTTTAGATATTATGGTTGCATTAGACATCTTTTAAGATTCCTTCTAATTCCAATTGTTTCATTATGAGGTCATTATTGCTTTTTTATTATGGCTATAGACAAATTGAGTGTTCCCCTGAGCAATCCATCACCCCCACTGAACACCAAGGACAGTTTTTTACATAATAGATACCTTCTAAAGCTTCAGATCCAATTACTTGAACCACAGGACAACACAAAAAATTAATTCTTCCCCAGGATTAAGAAAAATAAAGTAGGAAATAAAACATTTTTGTTTTAGAGTTGTGTTTTTCTCTGAAATTTTTCAATAAAAATAAATCAGTAAAATGACTTTTGAATAGTAAATGTAAATTTAATTGAAAATTCAATAATGTTCTAAACATATTGGGGCAAGAGGCCTAAAGAAAAATAATTACTAAGACTGAGAATAAAACCTACAATGTTTATTTCTGAAAAGTTTTGTTCCAGCATCTAAGTCCATCAAGCACATGCAACTTTTAAATTATGTATTTCAAGCTGAAAGTTAATAAATGCCTATATGTTTATATTTAAATATTTTAAAATTTTCTCTAAATAAGCATTCATAGAGTCACAAATATGTCCACAGAATTTTCATATGCATGCCCCAGGCAAAAATTGATTTATTGTTGGTATGAAACTTAGTATTCAATTAATAAAAAATTTTCAATCTGAAATTCACTTTCCAAAAATTAAATAAAAACAAATGCGATCAGTATTTCCATGTTTTTAATTTAATTTCCATGAATAAAAATAAAAATTAGTCCAGCTAAACAAATAGAAGGCACACATTAAAGAAGAGACATGTTTACTATCAAGAGCTGTAGAATTTTTCTGTACAAGTACATTTCAAGGCTCAGATAATAAAAATACTTCAAGTAATACATACTAAATATTTTCATTTAAATGATAACATGGAATCCTTCTAAGGAATTGTTGTACATCATATCTATTATTTTACATTAACAGAGAGATAATAAAATTAGTAATTCAAATATTAAAGGTCAATCATCAAAATCAAATTGATGTTTAGCATAGACTATATAAACAGTGTAAATGGGTAGAATCATCAATTTAATTTAATATAAAATACATTTCTGGCATATAATTATTTTTAAAATGAGAATTATTAATTTTAATTCAACCAATTCAAGTATTCATTCAGCCAAGGGAACAATATAAGCCTCTTAAACTTCAATATTTAAAGCTTAATATTAGAAATGTTTTCAATATAATACACAAAATATTCTTATCTGTACTGAATTATACTGTACAAAGACATGTATCAATTGCTTTGTAGCTTATAATCAAGTCTAACTGGTCACTAAAATTCCTTGACCAAAATATCAATGTAATTGTATGAAGCAAAGTCCTATAATAAGATGAATGTAATAATGGCCACAATGTTTTCAAAACAGAATATGGAAGTTTTCATTTTCAAAACTGTAAATTTCATTTTACAAAATTTGGTTCCCAAAGCCAACTTTTAAACGTTACAGCAGAAGTGGGGCAGTAATGGAAATAAATGATTTAATGGAACTCTGAAGAAAAAAAGAACTATCATAGATCTGAGTTTAAAAAATGTATCTGGTGTAAGAGATACTCAGAATTACATAATAACGCTTATATCAAAATTTATTGGTTAGCTAAAGGGCAAAGAGGTAAGTAGAATGTAATATTTGCTTTCAACAAAGCAGACTGAGTAATATGTTAAGTGTTAGGGTGGGATAGGAAAGAACTCAAGCCAGGCAAAAATTTCCTTTTGGACTTTTTATATAAACATCTATTTTAGTTTTGGACTGTTCACCAGTGTGCTCATGTGATGGAGAAGAGGAACTCTGCCCACCCATAAAATGTTTCCTAGACCAGCAGGTCCTTGTCCAGTGGCTCTAGAAAGGCAGCTCATCCTTTGAGGTTTCTGGGCCCCATGGGAGCCTGGAAGTAGAGGAAAATAGAATCCAATTTGCACAGAAAGTTAAAGCATCCTAATAGGTCTCTTTAGTGAACTGAGTTATTCAAATACCAGCTGCAAGTACAGACTAGCTAAAAAACATAGATAAGTATTTGTCTGAAAACAACTATAAGAAGTTATGATGTAATCTTGCAGTTTACTGGCCTTGTGTTCTCCCAGAATCAAGTGCTTTATAAGGTACTGGAAACATTCAGCTCCCTTTAGCTATCTTGCCAAATAAAATCTTAATGAATATAGTTTAAGTCCTCTATTGAGCTCTGTAATCCCTTCAACCAAATAGGCTGCTGTAGTAACGCTGTTTCACTGGAAAATGTAGAAGGGTATTTTGATCTTATCTAAGTAAGATTAGTGGGTAAACACCCTTTGTCCGAAACTAAATAATGCAGTCTTTAGGGAGATGTCAGAAAGAAAATCAAGTGAAATGCCAAGAAAGCACACTGTACCATAAGCAAAGCCCTTCAGCACAGCTCAAACGAGTTCTTAACGAGGCAGCTCCAAGCCACTTGGTAATTTCAGGTGCCAGGCAACAGAAGTCTTTCTTAATGGAAAGTCACAAGCTTCTGAAGAACTTCAAGCACAATTTTATAACAAAAGCAATACTGCTCCTATGCACATGTATATGAAAAACAACAGAATGTTAAGGAACCGAATGCCAATATCCACTGTCAGAGAACACATTTGTAATTTTCAACCACAAAGGAACATTCCAAAAATAGTAAACATCTAATCAAGAACTTCTTTACATAAATATGTTTTAAAAATATATCAGGAAAGATAAATGATCACAATATAGTTCTTGGTCTAGCTAACTGAAGGCTTAAGTGAACAGAGGGGGAAACTGACTTAATCTCAATCTTTTTATAGCTTCCCTAGATAAACCAAATTAATTTTTTATTTTTTTTTTAGATATAGCCTTAGGTCTCTCAGACAACATATTCAAATAAAATGCTTTATACCATTGAACATTGGCCTAAAAACAGGTCAACATAAAGATTTAGGGGTACACCTATTTGTTTTCATTAACCATACTCTCTTGATCCTCCCAATGATTAATAACTAATCTGTGACATAAATGATATCATTTTATGACATGCCAATGAGTTTAATATTTTAGTGGCAAGTATCCCAAAATTGGTACTCAGAGATTTATGAAAAATAACTTCAGGTATGATACTTAAATAACATGACATTATGGACAAATCTTATGCTTGGACATCAGGAGACTCCAGTTTCAGCCTTGGCTCCTCCACTTTCTATCTGAATGACCTTATGGAACAAATTGCATGGCTCTGAACTTGAATTCTACATCAATAATATCAGAGAAAAATTAATGATTACCTCCAACAGGGAGAATTCAGTGAAATCACAGAGGTAAAGGAGCTTTATAAACTGTGATGTGTTATATAGTGTCAATTTTAGTCATTTTTCTTCAAATTAGAATTTTATAAGGCGAGAGTTTACCTTTGTTTGAACCACGCCATAAGGTAGTTCTCTCATTTGGGCCACTATATTGTAAAGGAGCTTTATAAACTGTAATGTGCTATATACCAGTGTCAATTTTTGAGTCTGCTTTCTTCAAATTAGAATTTTATAAGGTGAGAGCTTACCTTTGTTTGAACCATGCCATGGCGCTGTTCTCTCATTTGGGCCACTATATTCCTGATGTTGAACTGCAACAGGATGATAGTACTTTTATATTATCCATATAGGGGGAAACATAAACCTACAGATTGCCAAATGAGTACTCCATACAGCTTTCCAGTAAAACAGATGTCAAGATTTAACCAGAAAGGTCTCATTTTCAGCCACAAGAAAATGTACTATTTTTAAGCCAGTTTAATGGATAAGGAAGACTTGTTTAAATGGGTTTCCAGGTAAAAGCAGGAAGCAATCATTTATAACAAGAAATGCTCTCCAAAAGAATTAACAACAAAATTTCCCCTGTGTATACTTTTCTGTTCTCCAAAGGAAGAACTTAAAGGAGCATTATAACTCTGGAAAAGTCTGAAGCACAGACTTTTTCTGGCCACGATAGGAGCACAGCTGTTTCTCATAAAAAGAGCCCTCTCAACTCAAACGGAGATCCTGAGCCACAGCTGGCCCGACACCAGATCCACGCTTGAGATGGAGACCGGCGCCACCCAGAGGAACCGCTGAGCTGCTGCAGGTCCGCAATGAAATGAATCCAGAAACTATTATAGCAGTCAGTTTTAGAAACTTATGACAATCTGACTGGTGCAGCATCAAGAAGCGTGATCAGTGGGACAGGACATAGACCAGCTGAGGTGTCACTGAATTTGCCTAGAGAGTCACGTATGGTAGGTAGTGTCACAGCTGAGGGTCAGTCATGTGCAGCAAGACTAGGTTGACACATGAAAATTTTAAGATCTGTCAACCATACCCAAAAGTATATAGAAATCAGAGAAAATGTAAACATTCTATAACTTGTTTATAATAATTTAAATTTTTAACTTAGCCTTTAAAATTTTTTATGTTGAAATAATTATACACAGTTAAGTTGCAAAAAAACATGTTCAGAGAAATCTTGTGTATCCTTTAGCCAGGTTCCCCAAATTACCCTAGACAACTATAAGGTAATATTAAAATAAAAAAACTGACATTGCTCAAATTTTAAAATTGACTTTTTTTATTCAGCATAATTGCTTTGGAGCCATCCAAGTTGTTGTGTATATTAATAGTTCATTCCTTCTTATTGCTAAATAGTATTCCATGGTATGGAAGTGCACCAGATTCTGCAACCATCAACTTGTTGAAGGACAGCCAAGTTGTCTCCAGGTTTTTGATTTTTGTTTTTTGCTATTATGAATAGGTCTGCTATGAACATTTATGTACAGACTTTTTGTGCTAATGTAAGTTTTCAATTCTCTGGGATAAATACCCAAGAGTGCTATTGTTAGGGTTATATTGTAAGTTTTCTTTTTCTTTTTTAAGAAAGAAATAATGAAAAAACTATTTTCTAGAATGGATGTACCATTTTACATTTCCATAAGTAATATAAATTAATTCAGTTTCTTCAAATCTTCACCAGCATTTGGCGGTATCAGTATTTTTTATATTAACCTTTCTGATAGATGTCCAGTTATATTTCACCATGTTTTTAATTTCATTTTCCTAAAAGCTAATGAAGCTGAGCATCTTTTCATGTGCTTGTCATCTATATATCCTCTTCAGTGAAATGTTTGCCCATGTCTTTTACCCATTTTATAACTGGATTTATTTTTTTACAATTGAGTTTTAAGGGTTCCTTATATATTCTGGATGTAACTTTTTTTGGATATGTGGCTTGCAAATAGTTTCTCCAAATTTGTAGCTTGTCTTTTCATCTTCATGGGGCCTTTCACAGAACAAACTATTTTAATTTGCTTTCTTCCTAATATTAGAGATGGCAAGATGTCTTCTTTCACTACCTATATTCAACATAGCACCTGATGTTCTAGGTAGCACAAAAAAGCCAGGAACATGAGGCATACAGATTGGAAAACAAGAATAAATATGTCCCTATTTGTGGATGAAATAAGTGTCTATGTAAAAACAACAACAAATAAATAAATAAATAAAAACAAGAAATCTAAAAATAAAACAGAACAAAAACACCTCTTAGAACTCATGAGTTGAAGATCAGAAGATATAAGATCAGAACACAAAACTCAATTGTGCTTCTACATAATAACAGTGAATTTGTGGAAACTGATAATAAAAACACAGTACCATTTACAATCACTTCAAAGAAAATGAAGAAAGATAAGTCTAACAAAATATGTACAGGAGCTATATGATGAAAATGACAAAATGCTGATGAAAGAAATCAAGAGATCGAACTAAATGGAGAAACATTATCATGTTCATGGATTGAAAGATTCAACAAAACCAAGATGTCAATTCTCCCCAAACTGATCTAGGTTTGAAGCAATTCCTATAAAAATCTCTGCAAGGTTGTTTTGGTTTTCTTTGTAGACATAGACAAGCTAATCCTAAAATTTTATGGGAAGGTACAGACCCTATAATCATTAAAACAATTTGGAATTTGAAAAAGATGAATACTGTGAGAAGAATCACTCTACCTGATATGAAGAGTTACTATACAGTTACAGTAATTCAAAGTGTGGCAATAGTAAAAGGACAGACATACAGATCAATGGAACAGAATACAGAACCAGAAATAAGCCCATACAAATATGTCCAATGATTTTTTTTTACAAAGGAGCAAAAGAAATTCAATAGCTTTTCCAATAACTGGTGCTGAAACAACTGAATATCTGTGGGCAAAAAGAAAATAAAAAAAAGAGGGTGGGGAGTCAACTTTGACCCAAACCTCACACCTTATACAAAAATTAACTCAAAATAGATTACTAACCTAAATGTAAAACTTAAAACTACAGAACTTGATCAGAAAAAAAGATGGCGGCATGAGAGGAGAATGTCGATAACTGCCTGGGAAGGGCCTTGTGAACAGAGGGGAATCCACAGGGAAACCCTGAGAAGCAACCTCAACTAAGAGAACCACACAACGCAGAACAACACCCAAAGGTTAGAGAAAAAAGGGGAGAGTGGGAGAGGAAAAGGGAAGCAGTGGTTCAGGGACAGAGACTTGGAACGCGGCCCGGGGCTGGCAAAAACAAAGGGGGATTGGGAGACTACGGTCAAAGTGGAGCAGTGCCCTAATCAGATCACAGAGCCTAAAGTGGAACAGGGACTGTGGAGCAGGGCGGCTGGACTTCCCGGCGGGCGGGGTGAGAGCAGGGCACCAGCCCACAACAGCTCAGCACCCCTGATTTACCCAGGAGATTGGCTGTGAGGGAGCGCCTTCTGAGGACAGGGCTCTTGGAGTGAGGGCTGGGGCTTGAGTGGGCATAGCTGCATTGCACGTGCTTGGAGTGAATCCGGCGGTCTCAACAGAGCCGGGAGCGAAGAGCAGCTACCAGCTGAGCTACGGCCTGGCGCACAGGGCTTTCGACGCCCCGCCCACCAGGCCGCTAAGGCACCTCTGCATGTACACACCCGGGCTTTCAGTGCCCCACCCACTGGGCCACCGCAGCACCCCTGCCTGCTTGCCAGCGCACAATCTGGCTTTCGGAGTCCTGCCCACCGGGCCTCTGGGGCGTTGAAGCCCACGCGCGCAACTGGGCTGCCGACCAGGACACTGCGGCATCATTGCCTGCACGCAGGACTATGAAGCCTACCGGGGCCTCTGCCAAGCCCCCAGGCCATCCAAGCACTGCCCTGTGGGCGGGGCTTGCAGATACGATTGAAGGAGGGGCAGCCAGGCAGGCGAGAGAAAGACTGGAGCTCCTGCGCCCCGCCCACACTGAACCACCAGCACCCCTGCTGAAAGAGGAATCTGTTATTGTGTCTCAGGCCCGCCCTAGCTCCTACTCACATGCCCCCACCCCTGGCCACACCTTTACTACCCTGCTATCTAACAGCTAAGACAGCAACCTGAAGTGCCCCAGGACACAGAAGCTGTCTGCTTCCCCCAACCCTCTCCCAAAATCCCCTTCTCCCACAACTGAGCCCAAAAGAAAAAATAAAGAGAAGCCCATC
>PVKE010041990.1:0-13935 GCA_004027555.1 Craseonycteris thonglongyai | reverse complement strand
AAAAAAAATCATATGATCATATCAAGTGTAAACAAAGCATTTAATAAAACTAACATTCATGATAAAAATTCTCAACACTATAGGAATAGAGGTAAATTTTCTCATTTACATAAATAACACTTACAGGAAATTATAGATACCATCATATTTTATAGTGAGAAACTAAATACATTCACCCTAAGACTGAAAATGAAACAAGGTTGCACCCTCTCACCACCTTATTCAAAGTGTTACTTGAAGTCCTAACCAATATAATAAGATAAGAAAATACAAGATTTACAGATTGGGAAAGAAAAGTGTAAAATCATTTTCATTCATAGGTGATATGTGTGTGAATATAGAAAGTCTCAAAGAATTGATTAAAAACATACACACACACTGGAACTAATGCTGCAGAATACAATGTTAGTATACGTAAGTCAATTGGTTTATATATTTCAATGTATTTGTTTGAATAGTATACCTAGAAAATTCATGTCTATCCAAATCTGTGAATGTAACCATATTTAGGTCTTTGTATATATAATAAATTTAAAAATAAGGATGCACTTTAAATACCTTATAATTAGTATTTTTATTAACATGGGAAGAGGGAAATTTCAACACATTCACAGGGAGGATAATTTTATGTGAAAATTGAAATTGAGATTGGAATTTTGCTACAAATTATGTAATGTCAAGGAATACTGCCAGCCACCAGAGCCTAGGAGCGACAGGTAAGGAATCAATTTCTTCCTATAGCTTTCAATAGAAGCATGGCCTGGCCAGCACCTTGATTTCCTAATTACACTTTGATTTCATTCAAAACTATGAGTTAATACATATCTGTTATTGTAAATCACCCCACTTTGTGATATTTTGTTATGACAACCCTAGGAACCAACAGCAAACAGAATTTGAAACTGAGAACATAACACCATTTCATTTGCACCACATAAATAAAATTGTCCAAAATTAATAATACTTATAAGATCTTATGGGGAAAACTTCAAAACTCTGATGAAAGAAATCAAAGATAAAAATAAGGAAAGAGAAATTTCATGTTTGTGGACAGGAAATTCAGTATTATTAAGATCTCAGTCCTTTCCACAATGATCTACAGATTAATTGTAATCCAAATTGAAATCCAAGAAAGTTATTGTATTGAAATTGGCAAACTGATTCTGAAATTTATACTAAAATGCAAAGATCCAGAATAGTCAAGACAATACTGAAGAACAAATCCAAAGGAACGACATTACTCAAATTCAAGACTTACTATAAAACCACTGTGACCAAGACAATGTTGTATTGGTGAGAGATAGATATACAAATCAACTCAATAGAATAAAATGCTGAGAAACAGACTCATACAAACATAATTAGCTGATTTTTGACAAAGGGAAAAGGCAACCCAAATAAGAAACGGACTTTTCAACAAATGGTGCTGGAACAATTGGACATTCATATGCAAAAATATTAATGTAAAAACAGACCTTAAATCTTTCACAAAATTTAACTCAAAATCAATCATAGAATTAATGTAAAATACAAGAGAATAAAACTTACAGAAATTAACTTGAGAAAATCTAGGTGACCTTGGGTTTGAAAAGAACTTTCAGACACACTAAAAAAGAATAGTGCATGAAAAAGAATTGATACATTGGACTTTGTTATAAATAAAAAAAACTTCTGCTTGGCAAAAGACACTGTTATTAGACGAGAATGACAAGCTACAGACTGGGAAAAAAAGATGTGCGAAAACACACACCCGATAAAGGACTTGTAATATAAATATATGAAGAGCTCTTAAAATTCAACAATAATAAAATAAACAACCTATTAAAAGGATGCCAAAAGATCTGATAGATTCCTCTTCAAAGAAGATACACTGATGGTAACAAAAAATTCTCATTAAGTCATTAAAGGAATTGCAAATAAAAACAACACTGAGATGTCACCACTTACCTATTGGAATGGCTAAAATCCAAAAAAAAATGATACCACCACATCCTGACGAGAATATAGAGAAGGAGGAATTCTCATTCATTAAGGGTGGGAATGCAAAATGTTAAAGTTACAGGTACTTTGGGTAACAGTTTGACAGTTTCTTATATAGCTAAACATTGGTTTACCAAAGGATCCAAAAAATCAACTCTCCTAGCTATTATATACCCAAAGGTATTGAAAAGTTATGTCCACACAAAAATCTGTAGACAGATGTTTATAATAGCTTTATTAGTAATTGCCCCAAATTGGAATCAATCAAGATGTCTTTCAAAAAGTGGGTGGGTAACCAAACTGTGACACATGCATACAATAGAGTATTATTCAATGATAAAAGGAAATGAACTATCAAACTACGAAAAGGCCTGGTGAGCCTTAAATGCATATTGCTAAATGACAGAATCCAGTCTAAAAAGGCTATATATACTCTATGATTAGAACTATGTATAGTTCTGGAAAAAAGCACAACTACAGAGATAGGAACAAGATTTGTGACTGGCTGGGGTTCTAGGGGAGGAGGTGGGGGTGAAACTACTTAGCATAATACTGTAATAGTGGATTCACGACGTTATGTATTTTTCAAAAATCTATAGAACTGTACAACAACAAAAAAATATATAAACCCTAATGTAAATGGAATTTAGTTAATAATTTATCAGTATTAACTCATCAGTAATAGCAAATTTACCACACTAATGCAAGATGTTAATTAAAAGAGGAACCATATAGATATGGGAAGAAAGAGAGTATATGGGAACTCTATTTGATGTAAAATTTTTCAGTAAACCTAAGACATATCTAAAAAATAAAGTCTCTGCAAAAGCCAAAGGGAAACAAAACTCTTATATTCCTTTAAATCAGAGGTGATCAGTGTAAACATCAACATATTTTACTCCAGTAATTTCCCCATACTTTATAGTCTTAAAAGATAATACTTTAATACAATTATGCATTATATATAATTCACATCATAATATAGTATCCTTATAACATTAGAAATTTTTATGATTTTAAAGTTTTCATATGTTAGTATTCCATAAAACTATAGGGCCATTATGGAAAGCAAAACAAACGTCGAGATATTTGATTGGAACTGTATACAGGCATGTTCAACTTGCTACCCAGGACTGTTCTGAATGAGACCCAACACAAATTCTTAAAACGTAAGATTCTTTGTGACCTTTTTTTTAGAGCATCAGGTATTGTTAGTGTTAGTGTATTTTATGTGTGGCCCAACACAATTCTTCCAAAGTGGCCCAGGGAAGCCAAAAGGTTGAATACCACTAGCTATAATCTCAAAATAAATGAGGGCTGTCTGGAAAAAATCCAGCTACTGTCAATATAACAAGAATGGTTACATGGCTGGATACTTTCCAGACAGCCCTGGTATGTAACAGAAATGCTGTTATTTATTACTTAACATATCGTTAATAAAAAGGGGTTAGAAAATGATGTCACTAGTTTGTGGAAATATTTATGAAAGAAGTAATTGATTATACTCACAGTTTGATAACAATATTACGTAATGTTATTCAGTCATTATTCTGTGTAAGTCATCAGTGTTCTTTCGAGTGTTATTTGATTGAATCATAACAGTAGGTTTATAAGGAAACTACTGATGTCGTACCCATTTATAGATGAAGAAACCACATCTCAGAGGATCTCAGTAACTTTTGTACTGTCATACCAGTAACAACTGTGAAAGCTAAAATCCAAACCCTAGCAATCTAGCTCGAGAGCTTGCGGTTATCATCAGAACATACTACTGCCTCCTACTACTGAATGATCCTCAACTATGGCTATGGGAAAATTACTATTCTTGTCCTTCCTGTCATGAAGGTGCCCCTCAGTAAATACTTTATATTAAAAATAATGAGTTTTAAAATTAGTAAAATGTCTGTATTAGGGTCACTACTGATAGCAATGCACATGTCACTTTTGCTCCTTAGCTAGATGACTTAAGAGATCATTTTAGGGTTTTTTGTTTGTTTGTTTCTTATTCTTCTGTTCAAGTTAATTATTGGAATGAATAATGGAGGAGATGAAACAGAAAAAAAGAATAAGAGGGGAGAAAGTAATAGATTTTTCATTTCTCAAGATTCAATATATATTTGAAAACCTAAGTTAGAGATATATACTAATTGATATAGCAAGAATTCAAGAAAAAAAGAAGAAAGTGAAAAAAAAATTGAGATACAGAGAAATAAAAAAAAGTAAGCAAATAAAAAACAGAGTACACTTTTTAGGTTCAGTTTCATTTCAAAATGAAGAGAAAGACCTCTCCTTCATTTCCTTGTATAAAGCTTACTAGGCTTTTAAAGTTCTCCTTTATTGTGTGATTTTAGGATAATTAAAAAACCCTCATGGTTAACAATGCTAAAGAAGAAAAGCAAATTTAAACAATTTCTCAAGCAACTCTACATATCCCAAGAAAAAGCAAATATAAAAACCTGAAGACATTTGAGTTGCCAGTTGTAATTTTTATGTTTAAGATTTCCTTGGGCAATTCTTAAAAAAAAAAAGAAATTATGTTTCTTAAAATTTTCCATCTGCTGCAGCACTTTGAAATTGCTACAGTATAGTTATACAGAGAATGCCCAGAACTTTTTAGTATGTGACTTACACACCAGTAGGAAATTACCTTGTTGCCACGGTTCACTTGATAGCACTCAGTGGGCCAGCAGGTCATAGTTTAAGGACTTACATCATAGTGGTAATTCATAACCAGTTCTCATTGCACTTCACCATGGTTCTGGGTCAAAAGCACCATTATCCTTCATTTCAAGTTTATACATGTTTCGACCCATCATTTTTACTTTGATAACTCTTCTCTTGAGAATAGAAAGTGTTATTTATCCCAGAAAGATATGCTTTTAAAGTGAGGCTACAGACAGTGGATAAGAAATCACCTATCAAAACAAATCTAAAGTCTTTTAAATGTATCCCATCTAGTCTACAAACACGCAATTCTCTCTCTCTCTCTCTCTCTCTCTCTCTCTCTCTCTCTCTCTCTCTCCCCCAAACACACCCATAGGGAAGTGTAAAATATGTGGGACCATAAACAGTGAGTGTGAGCAATAACTCACATCCCCATTTTCTCAAATAACTAGATAATAACTTTTTTTCCCATTAAAATCTCACTGTAACCAACCTGCCTCTGCTAACATTCTTTCTTTATTGAGAAAATAAAAGTACTCAAACAAAAGCTGTCTTCTCTTTCTATTGTGTCTAATGAGAATATTCTCCTTTGTACTCTTAGCAAGAAAACACCGTACTCCTATCAATGGAAGATCCCCATGCTTGGGAAACATCCCAACTCCTCATCTCTCACAGTCCCGAGGACTTCAGTCTTACACGTGTTTCTACTTACATCATTAATCTCTCTTTCACCGGGATCTTTCCTAAGCTGACAACAAGCTCTAGTGTCTGGGAAAATCAATCAATCAAACAAACATACCAGTAAACAAACAGAAACCCTTTAGATACTCTAGCCCAGGCATGTCCAACCCGAGGCAGAGGATGACTATGAATGAGGCCCCACACAGGTTCTTAAAGCATTATAAGACTTTCTGTGACTTTTTCTTTATTAGCTCATCAGCTATTGTGTTAGTGTATTTTATGTGTGTCCCAAGATAAACCTTCCAATGTAGCCTAGGGAAGCCAAAAGGTTGAAAACTGTCGTCGCCTAGACCTTCAGCTACTTTTCCATTGCTCTGCTTCCTTTCTGAGAAAAAAAAATTTTTTTTTTTTGAAAAAGTGGCTTATATTTGCTGACTCTAATCCATGCCTTTACATTCTTATTTTAAACTGAACATGAAAGGTAAAGAAGTAAAGCTTCTAAAATATTACACAGGTGCATGTATCTTCATGGTCTAATGGTACGTGAAAATGTCTTAAGATGGACACAAATAGAACCAACTGCGAGGAAAATATGGATAGATTGCACCACTTTGAAGTTAAAAATGTGTGTGCCTACACACACATTAGAGTGAAGAGGCAAACTACAGAATGGGAAGAAATATTTGCAAATAAAAAATCTTAAGAAGAACTTGTATCTAGAATATTAAATGCTCTTACATATCAAGGAGAAAAGGGTAGATAACACAATATTGGGCAAAGATGAACTGATACTTCACAAAAGGAAATATACAAATAGAAAATATTTATAAAATATTTGTTTCAAAGTTATTAATATTCAGAAAGTGAAAACTAAAACAACAATGAAATTCCCCAACCAGAGGGCTAAAATTAAAAAGATCTATAACATTGTTGGCAAAGATGAAGATCTACTTGCACTCTAGTATACTGATTGTGGAAATATAGCTACACCCACTTTAGAATAGCATGTGGGATTACCTCTTAAAGTCGAATCTACTATTCCCAGGTATATACTAGAATTAAATGCATATAAATTTTTATCAGAATGTATACAAGCAAGTATATACAGAAGCATCAATTTAAATTTGCAATAAGCCAAATATCTATCAAGGGAGGCATAGGTGAAGAAATTTTTGTATAGCTACTCAATGAAATAATCTGCAGTGATAAAAATAAATAAAAAAAATATATATATATATACTGTATACAACAAACCCTCAGCTAATATCATACTTAATGGTGAAAAACTGAAAGGTTTTTTCTTAAGATTAGGAATAAGACAAGTATGCCCACTTTCAGTAGTGCTATTCAATACAGTATTGGAAGTCCTAGCCAGAGTCATCAGGCAAGAGAAAGAAATTAAAGGCACCCAAATTGGAAATGAAGAAGTTAAATAGTCACATTTTGCGGATGACACGGTTCTTTATAAAGAAAACCCTAAAGACTCCTCCAAAAAACTTAGAAACAATAAACAAATATAATAAGGTTGCAGGATTGAAAATCAATGTACAAAAATCTATTGCTTTCTTCTATATCAACAAAATGTCAGAAAAAGAAATGAAAACAAACAAACAAAAAAACAATTCTTTATGCAATTGAAACAAAGACAATAAAATACCTAGGTATAAACTTCATAAAGGATGCAAATCTTTTGTGTTCTCTGTGACAGCCTCAAAAATTTCCATAGAGAATGAGAAAGGAGAGCTAGTTAGCAGGAAAACTACTTCAGACATAACAAGACCCCTGGTGGTGATCGCAATCCATGCCTTCTAATTCTCTGTCTGTCAAACAACTGTCACTTAAAATCAGACATCTGAAAAGTTTTAATGTTACTAGCATCCTGACAGGTGGCAAAAAGAATATGTCTTTGTAAATGCATGTAACTCATTATGTCTTCAATGCTTTACAAGATCTAAATTTACTTCTAATGGTTGACGAATAGTCAACATTTTAGTGGTTGACTATTTACTTCCAATGGTCTATTTCATTTACTTCTAATGGTTGATGAATAGTCAACACATCTGGACCTAGCTAGGACTTGTGAGTTACTGGGACAATGTCCTAATATTGCATTAATATTCCATATAATCAGCTAGAATATATCACTCCCATTTTGAAAATGATGAAACTGAGGTTCAATAAGATTTATACCTAGTAAATGGTACATATGATTTTGGGTACTTTTCCCCCTCTTACTTTAATAATGCTTGTACTGCTAATTAATACAGCCATTTTAATTATTAGAGATTTTATTTTTGTTCTAATATTCATAGCTACACAAGTTGTTGTCCTGATAATTATAATTCACAATGTATCCATTTATTCCACCATCTTTATTAAACATTGTTTACAAGCATTGCTCTACTTAATGGAGACTCAAAACTATTATCTTTGCATTCTTACAGTTTGTATTGCAGTGGGGGAGTATTAGAAGGAGGATAAATATAACAAATAATAAACACAAAAGCAAATAAATTATACTGAATATTAGAATGTGATAAATTGTGTGTGTGGGGAAGGGCAGTGAAAGACTGGGAATTCTGAAAAAGGCATTTCAACTTTAAACAGAATGCTCAGAAGGGCATTTCAAAAAAGATGTTTCTATGCAAAGACTTGAAGGAGGAAAGGGAATGACCCTTACAAATATTTGAGGGAAACAAGTTTCAGAAGGTAAGAGTGCTTGAGGCTAGAGTGTATTGAAGTATTTATAAAGATAAATAGATAGATGGAGATGAGATTAGAGATACAAAGTGGGCTCTTTGTTAGAGACATTTATACCAATGTAAGAACTTCAGTTTTTATTTTTAAAAAAGTTATAGTTAGTAAATCATTCTCAGCAGAAGAGTGATGTGATCTAACGTATTTTTTCACATAATTATAAGAATTCCAACATATTTAGGGGAGCAAGAATGGAAGCAAGGGGTTGGAGATAAGGCTAACTCAATAATCCAGGAGAGATTTGATTAGCAACATAGGAAGTAGTAAAACCTGGTTATATTTGAAAACCAACTCAACATATTTCCTGATGGATTAGATAAGATGAGTGAGGGGGGAAAAAAAGAATAAGATGATTTTATTTGTTCTTACTTGAGCAAATTTAAAAAGATTGCTGTCATTGATTGAGATATACAAGTCTATTGATGGGGCTATTTAGAGAGGAGCAACAGTTCGGAGCATGTTTTGTTTGAAATGAAATTAGATACTGAAACGATAGTGACTAATAGGTTGGGTTTATTAGTCTGGATTTTAGGAGAGTTGTCCATGCTAGATATATGAATTTGGGAATCATCAGCATAGAGATAACATAAAGACATAATATTGGATGAAATTACCAAATAAGTGATTGCAGGTAGTTAAAGAAGTCAAAGATTTATACATCTGGGTATCTCAGACTTTCTATTTGTTTCATTAGAAAGTTTTAGGTTCATCTATTTTTGTTTGATTGAAAACAGTGGAATTAGCTGAGTACATAAAAGAATATACTTTTAAAATCACTGTACATTTGTTAGTTATTAAAATATCGTTTATTATTTGTTAGTTTATTATTTGTTAGATATTTTTAAATCATCAAAAGCCATTTCCTAATATTACTGATTAATGGAATAACTATATCTTTACTAGAAACATTAAAGTTTCTTATCCATTGAAAGATAAATTTTTTAAACTACTCTATTCATAAATCCTCTTGAAGATAATATGTGGAATTGATATTCAATAATGCATTCCTTGCAATTTATCACAGCCTCAACAATTTTACAAATAAGAAAGAAAAATTGGTTTTCTATAATTCATAAGAGAAAATGCAGACTCAGCTTAGAGAATACAGAATGCAAAGCATGAAAAAAAAAACAATTGCTACTATTTAAAAGAAATAGTAGCTATCAATCTGATTGTTGTAAGTTTCCATTGTTGCAAATGAAAAAGATATTGGTGTACGCCATAAAAATTTAAATTGAAAATGGTTAGAAATCAAACATTGCACCAATACTCTCAAAATGGGGACAGTTCCGATTGTTTTATTATTTAGTGTATTCACTTTTAATGTAGTTATTTGTATGGTAAAAATAACTATGGGATGTATTCATGCACCCATTTTAGATGAAGGGATGTCATTTTGTCTACTGTCATTATTTAACAGAAAATTGTTCCAGTTACTTTGAATGGGAAACATCCATATTACTTAAAAATACTTATTTGAAATATTTAGATTGCTATTGTGGATATTCTTAGTAAAATATGTTCTCTTTGTCGATATTTCTTTTTCAAGCTTGGTCAGTTATATCTGTCTGATTTCAAGGTATATGGAAGGTTATTAACTGAGAAGAGCATAAAAAATACGATGAGTAAGGACAGGTCTAGTTTTGTTTCATTATAAACTAGGGTAACACTGTGATAAATGACTTGCAGAATAGGTTAAGTATTTAACAGTGAATTAGGTGAATCTCTGGCATATTATTCTGTTATAAATAAAATTTGCTATAGAAAAAAACCTTGTTTACATTTGAGACATATTTACCCTGAGGGTTAGTAACTTAAAACAGATGCGGTGAAGGGGAATAGAAACATGTATCTATCATTAATGGCTGTTTTCATTTTGAACTAAAAGAACATGTCTGTACTTTTCTGTAATGACAGAATATATCTCCAACTGTCATTCCCAGGGGGAAAAAATGTTGTTCATATAAAATTCATAGAAATAAAGGAGTTCCTGTCATAATGCTTTCGAGAGAGCGCTGTCAAATCTCTCCAGGTCTTTAGTTAAAATGTCATTTCTAGTCAACTGCAGGGATTTTAAAAGTGTTTCAGCATTGGGTTTTTCCTAGGGGTATATTGGGTCTTTCAGAGAATTTATGTTTTTTAATAAAAGACAGTCTACTGCCAATCCTTATAAAAAGAAATATCTCCCAGATAGTGTCATTTGTAAATGACTTGCAAGAGAAAATATACAAGAATCTTTAATTAGTTTTCAAGTGGTAGAAAATGGACAAAGATTACCAGGAAAAGAGTTTCATGAATAATGTTAATTCTACAGGGAAATTACAGTGAGATTCTCCTATAATCTGACTGTAGAGAAGGATTAATTGTAAGTCAAAACTGATCTGGAATTTCTCCAAAGGGACTCAAATGATTCCATACCACACTGGATCTACACAAAAGACTATCCAGCTATGGTATGCATGAAATGACCTCAAAAGGACCTTTACTATCTTCATCTTTTTCACCAACTCCTCCTGAACAAATATTGGTATAAATTTGAGATATTCTTTTTTTCACTTGATAATATGTAATTCATTATAACTTCTTTGATATGCATGCCATAAAATACTTCAGAATGGCTTCTTCTGTTTCCTACTCAAAATGTTTATGGAGACATTTTTTTTCTTCACCTACTAAATCTCAAACATTTAAAGTTAGCCTTTACTATTTATTATAAAAACTATCTATGATTGTAATCCCCTCTGTATAATGTCAGTTTTTGTTAGTGTTTGCATTTCAGTTTATTTATTTAGCCTTCACAATTCTTGTTGTGAGTGACCAAATCAAACACATTTAATAAATGCTGTGTGAATGAGAAAAAATATTTTGAAACTGAAGTTAAAAGAAGATAATAATTCAGTAGTTGCTTAAAGTATCATTCTTTGTTCGATCTGGAGACAGAAATCACAATTTACGTGAAGCAAAGTTAATAATACCAATTAAACTACTGTGAGTTAACTATAAGGACATTAAAGATAATATTAAAGCATTTCCTAGAACTGAAGAAGTGTACCCACAGAAGAGCAAACTTGAGAGGGAACCCCACCCCGTGACTGTGGTTCAGACCTCGTTGGAGGAGAATTTACGGTACCTATCACTGGATGGTGAAAAGTTTGCTAGGTTATGGGGTAGAGTTTCCAGGCACACAGGAAACAACAGTCTATGATACAGGTGACAGAAGCTGATGGGCAGTCACACAGAACAACTCAGAGTATCATTGCGGGTGTGAAAATTGATGTACACGAGGTCTGTGTTGGGAGAACTGCGCCAAAACTGTGTGGTGACCAATGACCTGCACACTCTTGATATGGCTGGGCAAAGTTTCACTTGTTATCATCACCCACCTGCATCACTAACTGACCGTGCAGTCACAAAAAAAAAGCACAACCCAGGGTATAAGATATAGAAACATAATCCCTCTTCTTCCTGAAATGGACCTCCAGCAACCTTTACTGACGATGTTAAACTCAGAGGTGTTCTCGGTAAAAAAAAAAAAAAAAAAAATTGCAATGTAGGTCATGTGTATCCAAGAGATATATTCATCACTAGTATGTGTAGTATGTGTTGAAATGCAAAAATTTTAATAAGTTCTAATCATTTCTAGATTGTAAATAAAAATCAATTTTAAAATCAGGTATTTCATTATATTTACAGTGTTTTTAACCCCCCCCCCCTTTAGCATATGTGAAGGCTGTTCAGAAGTATCCAGCCATGTAACCATTCTCATTATATCACCAATGGCTGGATTTTTTCCGGACAACCCTCATACTGCTCGTAATAATGAATGTATCTCTTGGGTACATGAGATCTATGCTATATTTCTTTTTTTTTGCAGGGATAATATTCTTGCTGTGAAGTAGATGTGGTCAAATTTTTCCATCATTTCCTTGAAACAGGCACTGCAGAGTAGACTTTGAGCTGAAATGCATTGGTAACTGACACACTCTGATGCTGAATCCTTTTTATCTTTTGCCTTAAATCTAAGAATATTCTAAAATACAATAATTAGTGAAACAAGTACATCTCTGATCTTGATTCTCTATGTTGCTATTTGGAATCACTTCCAAAAGGTGAAGCAATGCAAGTTGAGACATTTTAAACTACTAGGTCAGGATGTTGCCCTTTCAGTAAATACAACATTCCTACGAGAAACTGAATGTAAAAATGTGAAGAACAAATATCTGTATCTTTTTGCACCATTCCTCAAGGTCTGACTCAGAGACAAAGACAGTATAGCTAAGCTATAGCTATAACTTCTAGACCAGCTCTTTTTTCTTTAAAATGACTTCATATTGACTCAAATCATGGTTGAGTCAAAATTAAAAAATTATTATTATTATGACTTAAAATTTATGTTCAGGGGAAGCCGGGATGGCTCAGTGGGTTAGGCGCTCACTTTGTAGCGCGGGGGACCGAGGATCGAATCCCGGCCCCGGCCCGTGCAGACCCATATGCTGAGCTGGGGAATTCCCCCAGTTCAGTTCTCTCTCTGTCTCTGTCTCTGTATCTCTCTCTCTCTCTCTCTCTCTCTCTCTCTCTCTCTCTCTCTCTCTGTCAAAAAATAAATAAATAAATAAATAAAACTAAAAAAAAAAAAATTTATGTTCAAATACTTAAGATATGAGCAAATGGCTAATATAGAAATCATTCTGTACTAATTATCAATTAAATAATTTACACAAATATTTTGAAATTCCAAATGTTATATTTATATTGAGACAAAATGACAAAGAAAATAGAATTGTTTTTAAGTTGATTTCTGGTTTTACTATCCAGTTTTTCTAATTCTTAGCTATATAACTTTGAACATATTATATTTTACTAAGTATATTAGAAATATAAATATAACCTATCAAAAAATTTTAAAGTATCAGATATATATTATAGTTGAATGTCTGTATTATTTAATATTATTTTCAGATGTATAGCACATTGGGTAGGTACATATAGTATATGTGAAGTACTCCCCCGATAAATCTAGTGCCCATCTGACACCATACGTAGTTTTTACATTATGACTTTATTCCCCATCCTATATTTTACATCCCCATGACCATTTTGTGATTACTAATGTGTACTTCCCAATCCCTTCACCTTTCTCACCCATCCCCTCAACCCTTTTTCATCTAATAACCATCATTTTGTTTTCTAGGAGTTTATTTCTCTTTTGATTCTTTGTTTATTCTGTTCTTTAGATTCCACATATAAGCAAGATCAGTCTACTTATTTCACTTAGCATAATAACTTCTAGATCCATCCATGTGGTTACAAATGGTGAGATTTCATTCTTGAATATTCTTTTACATAAAATGGACAATATTTTATATATTGTATATACTCAGTAGGGGAAATACCAAGTTGCAAGCTAAGTACTTGTTAAAATGTTTAAGTATTGTGTCAATTTATACTTCCATTATCAAGGCACATGTTTCAGATGTGCCATGTTTATACAGATAACACCTATTTTCTATGACTTCTTATATTTTGCCCATCTAATGGGTATGAAAATGTATTTCACTGTTAGACCTAAATTATTTTTTCTTGATTATTGATACTTACCTAATTATCTTTTCTTATATTTATTTTCTATTACATTTTCTCTTAAGTAAAACTTCTGTTCTATTTCTAGTCTAGTTTTTATTCATTTTCTGATGTAATTCTATTTTGAATTTTATATGTGAGTTGCAAAATCTCCCAGTCTAAGACTCCTTTTCAGAAACTTATGGAGCTTTTAGATAAATAAATATCCTTAATTTTAGTTGAATTTATCAATATTTTTCTTTCCAGTTATTGTGTGTTTTGTTAAAACATTCT
>PVKE010041989.1:0-13935 GCA_004027555.1 Craseonycteris thonglongyai | reverse complement strand
TGGCCTCAAAGCGAGCGCTCAACCCGCTGAGCCGTCCCGGCTTTCCCCTGTATTTTTTAATTTCTTCTCTTGTTTCTTCTTTAATCCAGTCATTTTCAAGAAGACGTTATTTAATCTCCATGTATATGTGGTTTTCCTTCTTTTTTTTTGTAGTTGATCTCCCATTTCAAAGCTTTGTGATCAGAGAATACAGTTGGTATGATTTCAATCTTATTAAATTTTCTGAGGCTAGCATTGTGTCCCAGCATGTGGTCTATCCTTGAGAATGTTCCATGTGCACCAGAAAAAAATGTATAGTCCAGTGTTATAGGACAAAATATCCTATAAACGTCAATTATGTCCAATTGCTGTAATGTATCATTTAAAGCTGATATTTCCTTATTTATTTTCTCTTTGGGTGATCTATCCATGGCTGTCAGTGGGGTGTTTAAGTCTCCTACTATAATTGTGTTTTTGTCAATTTCTCCTTTTAGATCTGTTAATAGTTGCTTTTTAAATTTTGGTGCTTCTTGGTTGTGGGCATATATATTAATAAGTATAATATCTTCTTGTTGTATTGTCCCCTTTATCACTATGAAACAGCCATCTTTGTCTCTTGTTATCTTTTTGATCCTGTAATCTGCTTTGTCAAATATAAGTATGGCTACACCTGATTTTCTCTGGGTGTTATTTGCTTGGAGTATTCTTTTCTACCCTTTCACTTTGAGTCTGTGTTTGTCCTTGTGGCTGAGGTGTGTCTCTTGTAGACAGCATAAGGTTGGTTTTTGCTCTTCGATCCAGTTTGCTACTCTGTGTCTTTTTATTGCTGAGTTTTTTTAACCTTGGGTGAATTGTTTAAGCTGTCTGAGCCTCAAGTTTCTCATCTGTAAAAAGAAATTGGTAATATATACCTGATAAAATTATTCTCTCCTAAGGGTGCCTTTCTTGAGTTCTACCAAGTTCACTTTATAAGCATAATTTATATGCTTTAGACTGCTTTGTAAACAGCTGTCTTATGGTTATGTTTTTTTTTTTTTCTTCCTCCTCAAGTAGATTTTGAATTATTTAAGAGCAAGGATATACTTTTATTTGTTCTTTGTCATTTTCTGTGAAGTGATTAATAATAAATCAGTGGGCATGTCAGGTATGGTCTTCAATACCAGATAAAATCTATTGTACTCCTGACTATTGTAATGGAGACTTTAGTCAGCTTGTCAAAAAATATTTGACCGCTAATAATGTTGCAGGAAGGTATTCTGGGTCTGGAGATTATAAATATGGGCAAGATAAGAGTTTCCACTCTGGGGAATCCAGGATGGCTCAGTGGTTTAAGCACTCACTTTGCAGCCCCGGGGACCGAGGATCGAATCCCAGCCCCGGTTTGTGTGGACCCATATGCTGAACTGGGGAGTGCCCCCAGTTCAGTTCTCACCGGGGTGAAGACTCTGGCCCAGTTCCCACCCTGTGCAGCCCCACTCCCACCGGTGGAATGAAACTGTGTGGAAAAAAAATGATGTGCAACTATGGAGACTGTTCTGGACCCTCCCCCTTCTCTCTGTCTCTGTCTCTGTATCTCTCTCTCTCTGTCAAAAACAATTAAAAAAAGTTTCCATTCAAGGAGCTAGTACTGGGTAAGGATCATGACAATAAATATAAGAAGGTAAAGTAATTTCAGATGTTGGTAAGTACTGTGGGGGAAGATGAGACAATATACTTGAAAGTAATTGACTTCGGCTGAGAGGAGGCATTTGAGCTGAGATCTGAATATTGAGAAGTGAGCCATGAAAAGACCTGTGAGGACAGCCTTTTTAGCAAAAGCAACTGCAAAATCCCTGAAAAATAAGCTGGCCTACTAGTGGAATGGAAATAAGAGCAGTTAGCTAGATATGACAAATAAAAAAGAGGTTGGACATAATGACAGGAGCCCTATTATTTAGAACCTTATAGTCTAGAATGGAAATTTGAACTTTAATTTCAGTGGGAAGGCTTTTAGGGAGCTTTAAGTGGATATATGACATGATCTGATTTCCATTTTAGGAAGATAGCTGGTTGCTATGTAGAAGATGGACTGTGTTATAAGACTTCAAAATGGAGGTGGGCGAATAGTGAGAAAGCTGTTACTGTATTCCAGGGCAGAGATAGAGGGGGCTTGGACTAAACAATAGCAGTAGAGATGATGAATAGTACATTTGGGGTATATTTTGGAAGGAGCTGTTGGGACTTGCTGATAACATGTGATGAAAAGAAAGAATCAAGTAGATTCTCAGGTTTGAGGCATTGAGAAGAAGTTTCTTTTTTGGGAAGAGGGATCAATAGTTCTACTTTGGCTGTGTTACCATTGCTATGCTTATTGGGCATTCTAATAAAGATGTCAAGTTGATTATTGAATATATGAGTTTGCATAACATGAAATATGTCTGGGCTGAAGATGAACTTTTAAGAGAGGTAACAGCATTTATGTGGATGAGGCACGAGACTGTATGAGGACACCTATGAAGAAAGAATTTTAGAGAAAGCCTATGGGGAGAAAGCCCTGAGACACTAAAATTTAGAGGTCAATAAGAGGAAAAGATGCAGCTAAGAAGACTGGAGAAGAATAGCTAGTGAGATTAGAAAAAAGCAGGTGGAGTATGTTGTCCTAGAAGTGGCCAACTGTTTCAAATGTTGCTCGAAAATCAAGTAAGAAGTGAGCAGAAGTTGGTCATTAGCTTAGGTAAGAGATAGATTAGTGACTTGGATATGAGTTGTTTCAGTGAAGTGCTTGTTTGGAGTGGGTTAAGGAAAGAATGTGAGATGAAGAAGCATAGATAGTGAAATCAATAATGCTTTTAGAAGATTTTGCTTTGAAGAGGAGCAGAGAGTGAGACAGAGAAAATAAGGTTTAGATTTGTTTTAATGGATGATAATGAGCAATGCTTATGCCTGATGGGAATAATCAAGGAGAGGGAGAAATTGATGGTATAAGAAAGAGCAGATATCTATCTGTAGGACTGAAATCCTTGCAAAGGAGACTAGGGATGAGTGAAGAGGGAAGGTGGAGAGAGTGGCCTTAGGTATCAGCAAGGAGACTTCTATTTTAACAAGATAAACAGAATTTGTGGATACAGTTGCATATAGTGTGGATTTGGGAATATGAAGATAAAGTAGTTCTCTTCTAATAACATCTTAAATTTTTTTTTTTTTTAAACAAAATGAGAATGGTTTTTAAGGAGGTCAAACTGTGAGATAATGGTGTTGGGTGTGTCACCAAAAAGGGATTTGAAGTTGCCAAGAATGATGATAGAAGTAGTGGTGAGGGGATACTGTAGACTGTAAGTGAGATTAATGGATGAGGCAAAGGTCAGCAATAAAGGCTGTTGAATAGTGGTAAGGTTTGATGATATGTACTTTAAAGAAAATGTGACCTTTGGGAGAAGAATGAGGAGAGACAAGTTAGAAACTGTACTAGTGAGCAAGAAGGAAACTCACCTCGAGGCAATGACTTACATGTGCTGTGAAAGAAAAATTAGTCTTATTTGAGAACACTTCAGTGAAAGCCATGTCCTTAGGGACTGGGACCAGTGAGGTTTTAGGTTGAGGGTACAGAAGAGTTTTCTAATTAGAATAAATGAACTATCAAGCACTCATTATATGGCAGAAGCAAATATTCTAAACTCTAAACACATATTAACTCGCATGATCCTCATAATAATCCTGTAATCTAGGTACAGTCATGTGCTGCATAATGACATTTGGGTCCATGATAGACCACATATAGATTATGGTGGTCCCTTAAGATTATAATTGAACTGAAAAATTCCTATCACCGTATGACATTGTTGCTGTCCTAACATTCAAGCACAAGGCATTACTCACATGTTTATGGTGAGGCTGCGTGCTTATGTAGGTTGTAAACAAACCTACTGTGCTGCCAGTCATATAAAAGTATAGCACATGTGATTATGTACAGCATATAATATGTGATAATGAAAATAAATGACTGTGTTACTGATTTATGCATTTACTATACTATATTTTGAATCATTATTGTAGTGTCCTCTTTCTATATTAAAAACAAGTTTGCTATGAAATAGTATTCCTAGTTATGCTGGCAGCAACCTTATATATCTTATGTTTACTGCATTCCTTGATTGCATCACTTTCTCTCATGCTTGATTTAATCTCATGTTGTTTTGTACAGAAACATGCTGTATAGGCTTGTAGCCTAGGAGCAATAGGATACACCATACAGCCTCAGTGTGTAGTAGGCTAGATCAGTGGTCCCCAATCTTTTTGGCATCAGGAACCAGTTTCGTGGAAGACAACTTTTCCATAGATGGAGGGAGCGGAGGTGGGGGGAATGGTTTTGGGATAATTCAAGTGCATTACATTTATTGCACACTTTATTATTATTACATTGTAATATATAATGAAATAATTATACAACTCAACATAATGCAGAACAGGTACAAGCCCTGAGCTTGTTTTCCTGCTGCTAGACAGTCCCATCTGGGGGTGATGGGAGACAGTGACATCTGAAGTATGTTGCTATGTCCAGTCTACTCCATAATCTTGTTTTGGTTGCTGTTATTGCAGAAAACCCTGCTTCACAAAGATAGGATGTTGGAAATGGAAGCAGGCTTTTCACTGCTTCTGTGGCAATCTCAGGATATTCCACCCTGACTTTAATCCAGAACAGACAGAGATTTGAAATTGTCTTAAATATACTCTTAAGGTCACTGCCATTTGTGATCTCAAGCAATTGATCCTCTTCTAACACGGACAAAGTTAATTTACCTGGCTTATTCACAAATGGTTCATGGATCCATTCCTTCCCAGTTCAGGGTCTTTTGTGATTGGGAAGTAATGCTCAAACTCTTTAGAAAGCTGGGGAAGCCAGGATGGCTCAGTGGGTTAAGTGCTCACTTTGCAGCCCTGGGGACCGAGGATCGAATCCCGGCCCCAGCCCGTGTGGACCCATATGCTGAACTGGGGAGTGCCCCTAGTTCAGTTTTCACCAGGGCAAGACCCCGACCCAGTTCCTGCCCTGTGCAGCCCCGCCCACCTGTGGAATGAAACTATGTGGAAAAACCAATGATGTGCAATTATGGAGACTGTTCTGGGCCCTCCCCCTTCTCTCTGTCTCTGTATCTATCTCTCTGTCAAAAAGATTAAAAATAAATCTTTAAACTCTTTAGAAAGCTGAGGTATGTGATCATGCACTAGCTGGGAGAAAGAAGGCCCTGGCTCAGTCTCTTTCAGAATCTCTGCTAATGTTTGAAACATGTCAGAAATCCCAATGTTCACTCATTGCCTTTATAATTCCAATTTGGCTTTGCATGCACTCACTTTATCTGCCAACTTGAACACAGTTTTTGTTCTCCCTTGAAGTGACAGATTGAGTTCATTGAGAAGGGTGAATATGACACACAAGTAAGCAAGTCTTGTGGCCCATTCTGTGTCACTAAAATGTGCTGCCTGTGGTGACTCTTTTTATAAAAGAAATCTCTGGAGCAGCTCTCATAACTCAAAAACTCTGGCCAGTGATCTATCTAATTTAGAAAGCCATCACACTTCTGTGCATAAGAGAAGACATGTGTGCTCTGCATCCATCACTCAGAGCTGTGTGAAAAGATGTGCTTTAAGGGCATGCACTTTAATGTGGCTGATAATTTTAATCACATCCTGCAAAATGTTGTTAAGTTAAGGTGACATTTTTTCAGCCAGCCATCGTTTCCCTGTGGATGGCCCAAGTGCGTAGTAGACTCACATTCGGAAGCAAACTCTTTGACCCAAGCAGTGAAACCAGAAACCTGTCCAATCATGACATATGATCTCCATCCATGCATATACTGGCACAAAATGACCAATTCAATTTTCTGATGTGTAATTAAAGACTTGAATGTTCTGCAGCTGTGGTGTTGGTTGGCAACAAAAGTGCATATAACATATCCTCATGCACATCCTCCTGAAAAATATATTGTACAAAAAACAAACATGTTGCCTTGTTGTCAACATCAGTAGACTCATGAACTTGGATTGCATACCATGGTGACTCATTAATCTGCTCTAACAATTGTGTCTCAATATTTTAGCTGAAAGAGGAACATGTGCCACCTTTTGAACTGCAGCCTCTTCTAAAAGTTCACGACAAATGTCTTTAGCAGCAGGCAGGATCAACTCTTCGCCAGTAGTAAAGGCCTTCTAACCTTTAGTAATGTGGTTAGCCACTAAGAATGATTCTTTCAGTGCAGACACCTTTGATGAAGGGGTGGCCTTCAAAAATTGTTTCTTTTCTTCATGTTTATGTTTTTTTGTTTTTTGTTTTTTTCTTTTTAAAACTATAAAAGCTTGTCTCTTAATTCAAGGTGCTTTGTCTCCCTGTGGCAAAGAAGTTTTGAGTGTTTCATGGCTTCGTTGGATAGCTGGTCAGTCGCCACATATTATGTACATCATGGGGTGGGAGAATGTGAATCACTTGTTGCAATTAACTGATAATTTAAGTAGGACTCTTGGTATTTTTTTTTTTTTTAATGCAGCTTTCTTTTTGTTGGCAGTCTTAGAGCCTTTTGCTGTCTCACCATTGGGCCTTTCCCTCTTTTCAAAGAAGCTCTCCAGTGACATTTGTTTATCACTCATTTTGGCTAAGGCTAGTTTGTGGGCTTACCGAAACTGTGACTGAGACATGTGAGCAGTGCGGAAAAGAGGCGCGAATGCAAGTGCTAAGTAAAGTAATGGGCATGCCATGAGTGGACTAAAATAAGTGTTGGATTCTACTTAAAGCCTGCCACCAGATGTAGCTGTACAATTGAAGTACATCAGCTCACTCACCACTATAAAGCCTGCTACCAGTTGTAGCTTAATTGTCACTTGCCACTCACTGATATGGTTTTGACATGAGTCTGCAAGCAATTCATTTTTTATGGTTTTCTGTGAGGTCAAACTCTGCTAATGTTAATCTGTATTTGCAGCCACTCCTCAGTGCTAGCATCACCACTTCAACTCCACTTCGGATCAGCAGGCATTAAATGCTTATATCGAGTGTGCAACCTAGATCCCCCACATGTGCAATGGGATTCTGTTCCTATGAGAATCTAAAGCTGTCGCTGTTTGACAGGAGGGAGAGCTCAGGTGGTAATGCAAGTAATGGGGAATGGCTGTAAATACAGATGAAGCTTGCCTACCACTCACCTCCTACCGTGTGGCCTGGTTCCTAACAAGCCCCAGATCAGTATCGGTCCATGGACTGGTGGTTGGGGACCCCTGAATTTTCTAGGTTTTTGCATAGGTGTACTTTCTAACTTTTCTCACAATGATAAAATCACTTAATGATGCATTTCTCAAAATGTATTCTGTCATGAAGCGGTGCATGATTGTACTGTTATTAGTCCCACTTTATAAATGAGAAAATCAAGCAATTTGCTTGGGGATCACAAACACAGATTTAAGTAACAGGGCTGGATTTGAATTCTGACAAACTTGGCTTCAGCTAATGTTCTAGGCTTAACCACTCATCTATTCTATTGCTCTTGGACCATGATTTCTAACACACAGTGGAAGAGCTTAGGAAGAAATTAAGATATATGATTGCATCAAATTAGAGGCTATGTGCAGAGTAGTATTGAATGAATGTTGATCTGAACAGTTTGGGCTTCTGATGGTAACTTTGGTGAAGAGAACTTTGATGAGTTTTATCTTTATTTTAGACCAAAGAGCAACTTGAAGATCTTACATGAGTCGTTTTTGCTGGGGGCTGCAGATGTTTTGATAATTGGGAGAAAGTGGGTAATGAAAATTTTGAGGTAGCTGGTGACACCACTGAGAGGGGGTGGATAGGTAATTGATTATCTAAATTCTTTTTTAGTAGGTTTTAGAATATTTTTTATTAAATTAATTGGAATGACATTAGTTAGTAAAATTATAGCAATGGTCTGTTAATGTTATTTTCTTGTAACCAACTCATTTAATAGCTTTGGATGAACATTATACATGTATTTACCAGTTTATCTTTCAGGTCCTGAAACTCAAGCATGCTGTTGTTCTCATCATCTGATATTAATATTATTAAGTCAATAGCTTTTAACTGCAAGATTTGGAACAACACTAATGATGCTGAAAGGAAGATAGAAGTTAATTTTGATGTAAGCGTAGAACTTTTCATATTTTTTTCACAAGGCTACTAGCAAAAATTTTTAGCAGCACATTTTTTTCTGATTATAAAAGTATTGTCTGTTAATTTTAGAAAATTCATAAGAATTTCACCCCCAGATAAATAATAACCTATTTATGTGTGCTATATTTTAATATAATTTAGTATTATCTATGGAATATAATAAAACACTGAATCCTATTCCATACACAGTTTTCCATTATGTTTTTTTCACTTTACATTTATTTTTATGAGTGTTTCCTTAGGTTATTAAGTTGCTCTCTCAAATATGATCCCTAAAGACTGTGTAACTTCTTTGTTGAATGGGCTGAATTTGGTAGCTTGCACTTAGGAAACTTTTCTTTATACTTCAATCAAAGCTTCTCTGATTCTTCTTTCCAATCTCTTGGGTAGGTCCCCTTACTTTCAGGTTATTTTCAGGTGTAAGAATGGTCTCATTTTCAGGAATTAAAGTACTGCTCAATCTAAACCAAGCACATTCAATTCACTATTCTCTTTCCATTCAGCTCAGTCCTGACCATAGAATTAATGACATGTAGTGGGAAAGGGGAATTCCACTTGCTCACCTCACTGTGCCTCAATTTGTTCTTCCATGATTTCCTTCCATGCTCATTCCACTTCTGAGTCTTCCAAAGAGGGAATAGGGCAACATTCATGGAAGGAGAGCAAAATTTATTTTTATTTAGTATTCATTTCCTTGATACATCTGTAGAGTTCACTCTCTGCCTACCCTTTTGGGAAAACTTCACCTCCTTTTCCGTCATTACTTTCCTCATAAACCTATAACCTCTTATAGTGAATATTCATTTGGGTGGCTATTGGCTTTCCTTGGCAAAATTCCTACAAAATGGCATATTGTCTGGCCACTCTTGTTTTTGTTTACTTGAACAGTGAGAAACATCATGTATCTATGACTTGTCAAATAGCAAAAGTGCAGCTTGCTTGCTCTGTTACTGACATACATCGTATGTATGTGTGTGTGTATCTGTGTGTATAGGCTGTTTGGAAAGTATCCAGCCATGTAATATGAGAAATAGAGGCTGGGTTTTTTCTGGACAGCCCTCATATACTTTCAGTTAACCGGCACCCATCAGATTGGTAGATGCTGGAAAAATGCAAGTAGACTCTCTGTTAACTGGAACTTAAGCAGCCGGCAATCTTAAGCAATCAGCAAGATTTTTTTGCTGGTTGCTTGAGATTTTGCCATTTGCTCCAGAGTGCCAGTTTGAATTCTGGTTCATGGAAAGTTGACTTATATTGGACTTCCTATCTTCAGACTTTTCTAGGGATATATATATAATTTTTCCAGGAACTCTCTCCCCTCCCCTCTGGATGGGCATTCTGAGATGGGTCTGTCCTCTTTGAGCTAGACATTTTGAGATGGGAAACTGTTTTGCAGAAGTGAAATGCCAGCACAACCTTCTTCATAAAGTTCTTCAAGCTCTGTAAGTAAAGAAAATCTTGGACTACCTCCTTTCTTGGCTTGATAGAGGAGACATATTTTATTTCTCTATACTTTGGATAGGAAAAGAGAAAACAGTGTTCTCAGTACCTATGAATTATCTTCAAAGTATTCCCACCATTAATGTTTACCTTATATAGCTTGAATATGAGTGATAAGGACTAGTAGTTGAAGGACCAGTTTGCCTACCTCTTGGTAAACCCTGTGGGATGTGTCTAGAAACTTTTTTTAAGGCTTGTAACTCAAAGAGGCAACAAGACAATTTCTATTTCTTAACCTATAACTGCTAGTATTTTATTATATGAATTATTAGTTCAAGTGATTTCATAGTAAATATTACTAGTCAATATGGCGCCTTCACAGAGGAGCTCTAATCAACCCCCAAGAAAGTGGCAAAAAGAGAAACTGATGCAAGAATGCAAGTTAGAAGAACTGGGGCTCAGCCCTGCTTATGTGAGTAACTAGATAAGTTATCTTGGGCAAATCACTTATTTTCTCTTGGCTTTATCTTTAAAATGAGAGAGTTAGATTAAAAGACATTTACCAAGATTCTTCTGACTCTAAAATTGATGTATTTGTTTCCAAGCCATTCTTACTATTAGATTATACCACTCTAGAAACTTGTCAACTGATTACCCATGGAAGGGAACTTTCAGAATAGAGCCAGTACCATATCACACTATACCATTTCATTCTATTCTGTGTCACACCACTGCATTCCATCATGCCACTCTAGTCCATGCAACACTTTCCCTTCCCTTCCTTTTTCTCTACTTTCCTCTTCTCTCCTGTCCTTTCTTCCTCTCCACTTTTCACTTATTTATTTTTCATTAATTCATTTATTAAATAAATGCTACTCTATTTACTCTTATTAATCCAGTCATTGCACCAATTTCACATGCAAGATGAATGATGTACCTTTTTCTTTAAAGAGAAAGGAAATACCACAGTTTGAAAAATTGTAGTTGAGCAAATAGCAAATAAAATAATAGATGTAGATTCTAAGTATAGTTTCTGTACATACTAGTTGCTTAGCAAATATAACTGCAGTTAAATCAGATGAACATATTTTGGGTTCACCACTGATTGTGCGTGCCATTCTTACTAAATTCTTGGTGATTTGTGGATACTCTTAGTGCTTTATTAATAAACAATCAGGTGACATCATCATCATGACAGATATTTCGCAATTTGCTCTTGTTGCAAAACCAAACTTTTATTTTATAGGCAGGTTTTAATTGATCTCCACTTTATTGTGCTCCATAGATATTGCGGTTTTTTTTTTACAAATGGAATGTTTGTGGCAACCCTGCATGGAGCAAGTCTGTCAGCTCCATCATTCCAATAGCATTTGCTCACTTCATGTGTCTGTCATATTTTAGTAATTCTCGCAATATTTCCAACTTTTTCAATATTTCATTTGTTATGGAAATCTTTGATCAATCTTCTTTGATGTTACTATTGTAATTGTTTGGGGGTGCGGTGAGCCATATAAGATGGTGAGCTTAATTGATCCTCCACTCATCAGCTGTTTTCCCGTCTCTCTCCCTCTCCTCGAGCCTTCTTATCCCCTGAGACACAACAATATTGAAATTAGGCCAATTAATAACCCTTCAGTGGCCTCCAAGTGTTCAAGTGAAAGGAAGAGTCACATGTCTCTTACTTTAAATCAAAGTTAGAAATGGTTAAGCTTAGCTAGGAAGGCCTGTCAAAAGCTGAGATAGGCTGAAAGCTAGGTCTCTTGTGGTAAATATCCAGGTTGTTGATGCAAAGAAAAGTTCTTGAAGGATATTAAAAGTGCAACTCCTGTGAACATACGAATGGAAAAGTGAAGCAGCCTTAATGCTGATATGGGGAAAGTCTTGGTGATCTGGATAGAAGATCATACCAGACACAACATTCCCTTAAGCCAAAGCCTACTCCGGAGCAAGGCCCTCACTCTCTTCAATCTAAGAAGGCTAAAAAAGGTGAGGAAACTGCAGAAGAAAAGTTTGAAATTAGCAGAGGTTTATTTATGAGTTTAAAAGAAAAAAGCCAAATCCATAACAGAAGTGCAAGTGAAGCAGCAAGTGCTGGTGTAGAAGCTGTAGCAAGTTATTCAGAAGATCTAGCTAAATGATTAGTGACGGTGGCTGCACTAAACAGTAGCTTTCAATGTAGATGAAACAGCCTTATACTGGAAGAACATGCCATCTAGGACTTTTATAGCTAGAGAGAAGTCAGTGTCTGGATTCAAAGCTTCAAAGGGACAGGCTGTTACAGGGTAATGCAGTTGGTGACTTTAAGTTGAAGCCAATGTTCATTTACCAGGACCCAAATCTGAGGGCCCTAAAGAATTATGCTAAATCTACTCTGTGCTTTATAAATGAAACAACAAAGCCTGGATGATAGCACACCTGTTTACTACATGGTTTACTGAATATTTTAAGCCCACTGTTGGTAACTACTGCTCAGAAAAAACCCCCAAAAAAGATTTCTTTCAAAATATTACTGCTCATTGACAATGCACCTGATCACTCGAGATCTGCTGGAAATAGACAACGACATTCATGTTGTTTTTATGCCTGCTTACACAACATTCTGCAGCTCATGGATCAAGAGTAATTTCAACCTTCAAGTGTTATCATTTAAAGAATGCATTTTGTAAAGCTGTAACTGCCACAAATAGTTATTTATCTGATGTATCTGGGCCAAATGAAAACCCTTCTCGAAAGGATTATTCATTGTAGATGACATTAAGAACATTCATGATTCATGGGAAGAGTTCAAAATATCAACATTAACAAGAATTTGGAAGAAGTTGATTCCAACCCTTATGGTTGACTTAGGGAGTTTCATGACTCCAGTGTAGGAAATAACTGTAGATGTGGTAGAAATAGCCAGAGAACTAGAATTAGAAGGAGAGCCTGAAGATGTGACTGAATTGCTATAATCTCATGATATTAATAAAATGTTAATGGTTGAGGAGTTGCTTCTTTTGGAAGAGCAAAGAAAGTGGTTTCCTTAAATGGAATCTACTCCTGGTGAAGATGCTGTGAGGATTCAAATAACAAAGGATAGAGAATACTACTTAAATTTAGTTGATCAAGCAGAAGTAGGGTTTGAGAGAATTGACTTAAATTTTGAAAGTAGTTCAAAATGGGTAAAATGGTATCACAATCATTGCATGCTATAGAGAAATTATGCATGAAACTAAGGGTCAATTGATACTGCAATTTCATGGTTGTCTTATTTTAAGAAATTGCCACAGCTACCCAAACCTTCAGCAACCACCATCCTAATTAGTCAGCAGCCATCAACATCGAGGATAGACTCTCCACCAACAAAAAGATTAGTACTCACTGAAGGCTCAGATGATGCTTAATATTTTTTTTAACAATAAAGTATTTTTAATTAAGGAATGTACTTTTTTTTAGGCATAATGCTTTTGTACACTTAATAGACTATAGTGTACATATGATTTTATATGTACTGGGAAACCAAAAAATTGGTGTAACTTGCTTTATTGTGATAGTTGCTTTATTGAGGTGGTCTGGAACTGAATTGGCAGTTTCTTTGAGGTATGTCTGAATCTATTTATTAATAAGTAATTCTCACTGATGTTACTCACTGAAGAACATTCTGAATTAAATGACTTTGTTTCATAATTTCTGTTGCTTCTGTAGTTTTCCAGTATTTCTCAAACACTAATGTTTATGTGTTCAGTTGAGGTATCATAATAACATATTAGGATGAATAGACAATAGACTCATAGAGAACTCCAGGAAATCTTATATTGTTTTCATAATATCCAGTATCCAAGTTAAGAAGCATTTACATTGTTGGAGGAAACTGATCAACAATATATGCTATGTTTTTCATCATTCAACATGTTGTTTTATGTGTGGGTCATTCCTACTGAATTACTACCTAGGCAGGCCTCAGAACTGTTACTAATCATCTTTGTCCGGATATGTAGACTAGACCATACAAAATCAATGTTTTCTGGATACTCTTCAGCATACAGCTATCCTTTGCTCATTTCAATGACAGAATCAGATGCTGCTTAGAAGGGCAAAATTGGATTCTCTTTTTTTTTTTTTTTTTTTAAAGATTTATTTTATTGATTTTTGACAGAGAGAGACAGAGAGAAGGGGGAGGGCCCAGAGCAGTGTCCATAGTTAACATTAGTTTTTCATATAGTTTCACTCCACAGGCGGGCACAGGGCTGCCTGCGCAGGGCAGGAACTGGGCCGGGAGCCTCCCACATAGGTCCCAGCAAGAACTGAACTGGGGTAACACCCCAGTTCAGCATGTGGGTCCGCATGGGCCGGGGCCGGGATGCGATCCTCGGTCCTAGGGGCTA
>PVKE010041988.1:0-13934 GCA_004027555.1 Craseonycteris thonglongyai | reverse complement strand
TTTTCTGCTATAAAGCTTTCCTACTCCTCTGCCTGCCTTTCAGTCTCTGTAATAAATTTCTCCACAAGTGACTCTGAACAGTGTTAGTTTGTCATCATTTGGTTGGTATTCATTTATAATATTTCCACAGTGAGAATAAGCAAGGACACAGAGAAAGCACTCAGCCTCAACTAGACCCTCAGTTAAAGCAATCTATGTTTCCTTGGTTAATTATTTTTAAGTTCTTGAGAGCTATTATTTAAAACTTCCACATATCTAAATCTATACTTCTATATTCCTAGTACTTATCTACCCTAAGCATCTGGCTGTACCTAACTTCTCAGGAAAAACAGAAGCCCAAGCACTGCCTCAGCAGCGTATCAGCAGTCACTCCAAATACCATAGTCTCACCCAGACACTTCCTCCCATCCTTTGGTTACAATTAAAGTAAACGTCTCTTCTGTCCAAAACTGTGGGTCCGGTGTTCCCCTACCTTCTCACAGCTGTATCTACAGATTATTTACCACTCTCCCCTGTTGCTTCATACTCTTCCCATCGCTATTTCTTTCTATGAACACTTAGATATGTTCAAGGCTCTGCCAACTTACACCCCTTCACCCCGTGTTCCATTCCCAGCCACAAATCTGTCTCGGTTCCCCACTGTAGAGGCTAAGATTGGAATTATTTACCCACTATTCAATTTCCATTCATTACACAACCAACTGCAACGTAGGTTCCACCTCGTGTTACTCCAACAAAACTGTAGTAAAACTGCTCGTGACTTCACTTTTCCCAAATACAATGTGTACTCTCAGTGCCTCGTACTGTGACTGACATTCAGTAGAATTTCCTCTTTCGTGATTTCTTATCTTTAAAAATAGTTCTGTTTTGCTGAGTTATGCCTTGGCTATAGCTTTACCTGAATGAACTCATAATCTTCAAAACAACCAGATGAGGTAGGTGTTACTACTATTGTTCTTATTTTGGAAATTAGGACTCACAGGAGTTAAGTCTCCCCATGCTGAACACACCTCTGTTCCACTCATCTTTCCAGCCTTGCCTTCTCCATCTGAAATCATGACAGTAAGGATAGGAAAATACCCTGGAAATCCCTTAGCAGCTTTCCTGGCACATGAACAAGAAGAGCTCAATGTATGTTGAGCATTATTATTTTTCTACCACCTAAAACTGTGGCTAATATGTGGACTATACTCAATAAATTCTGGCTATTTAAATGTGCCCAGAAAAATCAGAAGAACACTCAGACAGTTACTGCTCTGAGCTGTGGCCCCTGGGGCTTTAAAGGCAATTAGGGACATTCATCAGGGACCTGGTGGCATCGGAGGCTTTTACCTGGCCACAATTTTAGAAAAGTATCAGAAACACCTTTCTAGTTTTCCTCTCTCCACAATATGTACTCTCTCATTTCTGAAAAGGCAAAATTATAGGTGGCAGTGATTACCTAACACCACCATCCTTTTTGAGAAAAGCATTTACCTTTATTTCATTTGGGAAAATATTACTTTGCAGGTATGATTTAAAGGGGAAAACAGTTAATACCCTTTTTTTTCTATTATGTATGAGTATAAATACTGAAATTCATGGGATTTAATTTCTTCAAAAAAGTAAAGTGTAATTACAGAGTTGAACAAAACAAAAGGGGAAATAAGAGCATAGATGTACTATCTTGCCTTCCTTCCACTGTTATCAATTTATGGGGCATTAAAAACAGATGGAAGAACAATAGGTTGTTAGTATAAATTATAAGGAAAGAAACTCCCTTCAAATTTCAGGGACTGAGCCAAGGGAGAAAATGAGTGAGCTACCTTATTTACACTGCACTATAACAGTGCTCACATAATTATCTGAGCACCTCAAAAATCCCTACTGAAATAAAAGCATTACTATCTATTTATCATTCCAACTAAATATTGTTAAGTGCTTAGGAAAAGCCCCCAGAAGACAGCTGTCAGTTTGCCAAGAAGTCCCATAAAGAACTGGGAGAGATTTTAGGTATTATTCCTTAGAACAAGGAGATATGACAGGATTAATGCCACTATTGACAATCTGTTACTTTAATGATGTTACCCATAAGGAAAGAAAATTATGCCAAGAAAAAAAAAAGATGACAGAAAACTAACACACAGTTCACTAGGTACCAACATGAAACAAATGATGGGCTTCTGGCTCAAAATGTACTACAGGCAACACTTCAGCAAACAGCTTCTAAGTAAGATTTTTTTAAAGGTGCATACATTTAAAAGTGGCGGGGAATGGAAAAAATCACCCAGGTAAACTTGTAAAAGCAAGTAACGTGGATGAATGTGATACCTTTCCGGATTCCATATTGAAGTCATGAGGATATTCTGAAATTCTCATGAAACTTAGCTGGGAATACACCTCACGGATTAGGTCCCTATGTACTAACAGACAGAGAGAATCTGAAACACAGAACAAACCAACTTCCCAACATAGAATTCTACATTGTTTCATAACACAATAAATATTATTATTTTATAATCATAACTCTAAGGAGGGACTCACCACTGGGAAACAGAAACGGAAGGGTTTCCTTTACTGAAGTGAATACTTTAAAAAATGGGAAAGTAGAAAAGGTAAAGATGTGGAAGATCATAGCCAAAAAGTGCTAAATTCAGTAACAAAAGGGGGTTTCAGAGCTGTTGGGAGCAACTGGACAAAAAGAGTTGATGTCTGCCTGGAGAAGAAGACTGAGCATCACCCCTTCAATGCCTACTTGGCCTTCCTATCCTCCAGCAGGGAAACATGCTGGTGCGCTGTACACAGGAAACCAAGCTCAAGGTAGGGGTGATGATGAAGTTCCACTTGCTGGCCTCAGAGCACTGAAAAGAATGTCCAACCATCATATTTGAGTAACGGTTTTATTTTTGCATATTGTCAAAAATATCATGGTGAAAGTGTGGGCTAAAGGATTATATAGATGGATCTGGAGGCTGAGTACCTTTCCAAGGAGTACTGATTGGTGGTTCTCTGGAAAGGCTTTGGGTGGTGCAAGATTCTGTCCTTAGAACCATCCCACTCAACTTTGTATCACCGTCTAGGGATAAAACCAGCAAGGCTAATCGGACCTGCAGATAGCAAAATACTGGAGAGAGACTAAAGAAAATCTGCGCAGTAATCCTGAAAAGTTAAAGTTGCAAGCCAAAAGCAATGGGAGGATTACAGACTTTAAAAGGGTAAATTTTTATGGGATGTGAATTATATCTTACTAAAGAGGTTATATAAAGAAAAAACAAATAAGCACAAGAGGAGGATGTTTAACTAGAAAATGAAAAGCCTCATATTTGGATTAAAAAACAAACACAATGATAGGAAAAGCTTATTCAGTGATAGTCCTGGGGTTTGAGGTGACTGTGATGGGCTCATTATCAGCTCACAAATAGCCAGTCCACTGGAGTCGCAGCTTCTTGAGGACCAAATTGACCCCTGAATCCTTAGCACCTAATACTATGTCTGCAGAGAGCAGATGCATAATGAATGTTTCTGAAGTAAATATGTTGCTTAAAAACAACACAACAAAACACAAGAAAAGCCAACAACCTAACACCCTTATGCTACAAAAGGTTAAATACAGCAATTTCTTTTCTAATTAAGAAATCTAACAGAAAAATGACTGGAATAAATCCCAAAGTGCTGACAGTGGTTGTCTTTTTGTTAGAGGATTATGGGAGATTTGTGTCCTATTTTATATTTTAGTCTACTTTCTTTGTGTTCCAGTTTTATAGGATGAGAAAAAAATAAATAAAAAATTCCTGCTGCTCCTGCCACAAGGTTATTTGAATGGTACTGAGTGTTATGGGCTGAATGTCTGTGACCATCCCTTCCCCCACCAGAATTCCTATGTTGAGATCCTAACCCTAGGGTGATGGTATTATGTGGGGCCTTTAGCAGGTGATAAGGCTACCAGGTGAGGCTCTCATGAATAGGATCAATACACCTATAAAACAGACCCCTGGGAGCTCCCAGATCCCTTCTGCCATGTGAGGACACACCCAGAAGACTGTAGTCTGAACCAGGAAGCAGGTCCTCACCAGACACTGTGTCTGCCAGGTGCTGGATTTTATTGTTATAGCAGCCTAAATGGACTAAAACACTAGGTATATGTTGAAACAATGATCCTCTTGAAAAAAATAATTTATATATGCTACTTTGCATTATTTATATCTTCATATCTTTGTTAGGCATATATCTTTTTTTCTCCCTTCTTAAACAGTACACACGTTGACTGCAGATGAGATTTTTACGAGCCTTGTCCATAGTCTGATGGTAAGGACAAAAGCAAGTTCAACTACCCTCTCTTGAAAACGCTAATATAACTGAACTAGGGAAAAGAATAGAATTTAGTCCACATGGCTGCTCTTAGCTCATTCTAATTTGATGTACCATCTCTAAGAAAAGAGACTTGAATCAAAATAAACTAAAAAAAAAGTTTAACACTAAGAAAAGTTTAAAGTTTAAGTTAGATTAGATACCTCCTCTGGAACTCTCCTCTTTTTCTTGGTGGTGATGAAAAAAAACCAAACATTTTCTCATAGTATTAACTTTTCATTCAGTGCATGTGATTGGCAATTTATGTGATGTTACCCCCATATCCCTGATGGAAGACTGTTACCTCTGAGTATAAATTTTACACAGGAAGACTTCACTACTCTCAATCAACTAATTACAAGAATCATTAAAGCAATAATCAGAGAAGGAAAAAAAAAAGGTCACCAGCTTAGATGGGGCATTTGCCACAAGGTAGCAGAAAAACTATCCTCCTAAGGTCTTTATTTTTAGACAGACAAACTTAGAAGAGAGTTGGCTGTTTACCTTCCATGGTTCTAGAAAAATTCTGGTTCAAAGACCGCCTTGGGCAAAGCACATTCCTTGGGGACTTAGGAATTAGTATTGGTAATAGACTGCATTTCTACTGCTGGTTAGCAGTTGCTATCTCTGGCCTTGAAGATCCTGTTTAATTTGTAGGCTTATCTAAAAGGGTATTAACAAAGCAACCAACCCTACATCATTTTCCAAGCCACATTTCATTTCTCTCAGTTCCCATTTATAGGACCTACAGCCGGAAGAGCTTCTAATGGGAGAGGTGAATCCAACACAAGGTGAGCCAACCTCTATCTTAGTATCACTGCCAGAAACAAACAGATTTGATGTGTGTGTGGCTACGTGCACAAACTGGCTTCAGTGATCTTGTCAGCCCAGTCAGTCCAACCAGATCAGCTCAGAAGGATTCCAATCAGTTAAAATAAAGAACTCCAAACAGATCGTGCACAGGCCACAGTTCATCTTAGCCCTGAAACTCATGCAAAATATTCTTAATTATTCTGTCCTGAAGGTATGAAATATTTAGAGTATAGTTTGAGATTTAAAAACAAAGCAAAAAAATTTTGTGGTAGGTGGAGTTGCAGAAAGGTGTTTAACGAATGAATCTGAATAATTATAAATGAATTCATTTAAGAAAGTAAATGTTCCCTAAAATTCTTTAAAATAGTTTGGTTATCCAAGTAGTTGAAATGACCCATTGTTTACCCTGCTATACAAATCCTTTCACTTTAGATACTGAAAGGTTTCATGAACAATCACACATTTCAAATTAGTGACATTTACAAGAATAATTAATTATACCATCTTCAGATATAATAACCATAAATGTTAAAAGTTACAAAGTCTTTTACCCTGTCCAGCCTTTATGACTTGTTCTAGATGAGAACACAACCATTTGGGATTACGAGTAACACGTTCTTTCTGAGTCTACCTTTTTTTTTTAATTGTTAAATTAATTGGGGTGACATTGATTGGTAGAAATTACATAGGTTCCAGGTGTATAATTCTGCATTACAGGGTTTATGTTTTGTATTATGTGCTCACCACCCAGCTTTCTTTCCATCACCATATATTTGATGCCCTCTCCCTGCTCCCCTACCCCCCTCCCTCCTTACCCTCAGGTAGCCACTAAACTATTAACTGTCCATAAGTCTTTGTTTCTTATTATTTTCCATTTTATATTTCACCTGTAAGTGAAGTTCTATGGTTCTTGATTTTTTTTCACTTTGACTTATCTCGCTTAATATGCATGTTGTCACAAATGGCTGTATTTCATTTTTTCTTATTGCTGAGTAGTATTCCATTGTGTAATGTACCACAACTTCTTTACCCGGTCATCTACCAAAGGACACTTTGGTTGTTTCCATGACTTGTGATGAACATTGGGGTACACGTATCTTTGTGAACTAAGGTTTTCCTATGAGGACATACAAATGGCCAACTGATATGTGAAAAAATGCTAAATTCCACTAGCTAATAGGGAAATGCAAATTAAAACCACAATGAGATACCACCTCACACCCCTTAGAATGGCTATAATCAACAAGACAAGGAATAACAAATGCTGAAGAGGCTGTGGACAAAAAGGAACCCTCATACACTGCTGGTAGGAATGTAAATTGGTACAATCACTATGGAAGGCAGTATGGAGATTCCTCAAAAAATTAAGAATAGAATTACCACATGACCCGGCAATTCCTTTTCTGGGTATCTACCCCAAAACCTGCATCTACTTTTTAATTTCAGATGGCACCAAAGTTTAGGACAAGAGATTGTGGCCTACTCATGTTTCTCTACTTATATGATTACACCATATTTAATATCCACAATATTTTTCCTGCCTTTGGCTGTTCCAGCCTTTTCCTAAAATATACTACGCATCTTAAAGCAAATATCATTTACAATGCATCACTCACTCTGCCTTCTGTGAAAAATCTGTATTCTTCATGCTCAAATATAGGGAGAAGAAATGGTCCATCAACAGCTCTGTAAACTTTTTCCTATTTCACTAGTATTCCACAACATATGCGTCTGAGTACATTCAAATGTCACCACTAATATTTATGATACTGCAAAGTGACATTGTCTTTCAAGAGACAGGGTTGCTGGACTTGAACCCAGATCAAGAAAGATGTGAATTCAATTCAGAGCAATAGGGAACCAGTGCATACTGTTTCACAAGGAATGACTGAATGAAAGCAGTATTTTAGGAATATCTGACAAATATGACAGAGCATACTGAAGTGGGAATTGGAATAAAATACCTTTTCACTGAGCTCACATTACAGTGTTGCTCCACTAAGATAATTGCTAATCCTTGTTAGCAAAACCCAGGCTTTAAATGATTTTTCCAAAAGTACTGAGTTTATTATGTTGATGATGTATTCAACTACCCATGTGAGGATTCAGTACCTTGAGAATGTCTCAATGTGTTAATGGCTCAATCTGGGAACTCTTAATTAGCAAAGCACTGATCTCAGTTTTTCTGAGAAGATCGCTTCATTCATTCATTTCTCCAACTAATGTTTTCAAGTATCTACAGCTATAAGTAAATATTGACTTTTTTTTTTAAAGAATAAAAATAGTAAAGAGGTTTATACAACGTGATCATTTTTTTTTAGTAGAAAAATTAGGGACTGGAGATGTTAAGGCTAAAAGCTGTAATATCTGCTCTTTAGGTTAAGATTTCTAATGTAAGAGTTATTTATAAATTATTCTTTTTTCAAAAATTTCACTTAAAACATTATAAATGTACCTATATTATCTTACTATTACACCAGAGGCTCTGCTGGATACACAATTTGGTACAATTTTTCAGGACTTCTAAGCCCCTTGCTGTGTGCTTGGCCATGTGACTGTTCTGGCCAATGGTATGTGGACGAACAGGCAGCATGCCCGTCAGGGCTCAGGCGTCCAGAGCTTTGCAGGTTTCTGCCGGCCATCTTCAGTGTCTGCTACTGCCTTGAGAACAACATGCTAGCTCTAGGTCCAAAGAGACGTGAGCAACACGGCCATCAGAGGTCCCACAGATCTGTTAGGAGGCAGAGTTGTGTAACAAGTCCAGTTTTAGTTTACCGGTAGCTAAATCTTACCTGAGCTGAGGCCACCTGAGCAATAACGAGTATGCTTTCACATCACTGAGTTTTGAGGTAATACAAAACACAGCATCTTTGTGACAATGGCTAATGGATAGAGTGACAAAATGGGTTATCAGAATTGAAGTTTGCAGAATCTTATTTGAATGGAGATTTTATCTATCACTTTTTTCCTCCTACACTAGGCATAACATCATTCACATGTAGAACTTAATCTGCGATTTTTATGCCCTTTCCATTGCCCTTGTCAGCGACTCGTAGTTCCTGGTTTAACAAACTTGGCTTGTCATCGTTTTTCATATTTTTTGTTAGTATGTCTGTATTTTCCTATATTTTGGAGTCAGTTATTCCATTTTGTGACATTTTGGGTTTTTTTTTTCTTGGAAACCTAAAGTCTTTCAAATAATGGTGTCTTTCTCTAACAAATCTTTTCACATTAAGAACCTTGTCAATCATGGGGAAAAGGAAACATTAACATTAATATTATGATCATTCTTACTTTTGCTTCATCTTACCCTGACCACATTATGACAATTTAGGAAATACCTGCAGAGAATTGCTGTATTTTTCTTTTTCTTAAATATAAGTTTATATATCAGAATGCATGAATGAGAAATGCATTCTGATATATAAAAGTTAGAAACATATCCCATGAAGTGCTTTGGATGTTCTGACAGCTGCGATTCATCAACATAAATTACTGCAAAGCTTTTGTCATTGGGAGAAAAGGCTCTTACTAAATTGCTTCCTGCCCTCTTTAATAATCATCTTAGTTTTTACAATCAAGATATCCCAAGATGAAAGGCACTTCCATGCATAGAAAGACAGAAACGTTCAGATTTTTATGTATATTGCTGGGAGCACCCATATGCTGTTCTATTCATCTTTAGATTTGAATTGTTTTTCCATCTGTTTAGATTTGGCAAGAGATTACTTAGGTAATAAAACATGGGCAAGAGAGGAGGCTTATCAGTAAACAAGTCAGTCTGTCCACTGTCTTACTTTCCTTTTAATGAAAGAAAAGATTCAATGACATTCACTGTCAGCCTCTTAGTGGTGTCTCCCAACAGCATTAGGTAGAGAAAACCTTTCATCCCATACATCACGGCAACCAACTGATTTTAAAGTGCATACATTTAACTTGTGTTCCTAAAGACATTATCATTTGGTAAACACTATGACAAACTATCTTTAAGCTACTTTAAAACCTTTAAGCACTGATCTCTCTCATTTAAAAAATATCAATCTGCCTTTTAGAGATATCTGAGATATGCTACCATACAAATGCAAACTTTGATACATCTTCATAAAAGTCTAGTTTTCTGGATAGTTGAACTCAACTCCAGTGGACTTTTCTAGTAAAGCAGCTGAGCTGAAGCTGGTCTCAGGTCCATGTGAACGCCAAAGCCCATGCTCTCTATTGTTTCATACTTCCCTTGAAGTACCTGTCCACATACCCATTTCTAGAAAGCCAGTTTTAAGATTACTATCCATAATGCCAAACTTCTGAACTCCAGGACTATAAGAACAGGAAGTTCTGGTGTAGAGATTATAAGATAGGCTCATTAATAATCAATAATTCATATATTTACTAAGCTTCCTGCCCTTATGACCTGTTTCACAACCTAGATAGGGTTATAGAAATAAGACCAAACTTATTTACAATCAGAATCTTTCTGAGTGATTAACAATCTCATTAGCTGTTAATAGATGTACTACAGTTCCTAGCTTTAGTAGAACTGGTCATCAGTAAGTCCATCTGTTTCCTAATTCTCAGAACCTGTGAACATGCATGTTACATGGCAAATGGAGAATTAAGGTTTCAGATGGAATTAAGTTTTAGAATCAACTGACCTTAAAATAGAGAAATTATCACGAATTATCAAGGTACTGGTAAGCTCAATGTAACCAGAAGGGTCTCTTAAAAGTGGAAAAGGAAGGCAGAAGAGGAGGCCAGAGTGATGCAGGTTAAGTAAGATGTGATCCAACATTACTGGCTTCAAAGTTGGAGGAGGAGAGCCAAAAGCCAAGAAATGTGTTTGACCTCTGGAAGCGAGAAATGTCAAAGAAACAGACTCTCCCCTAGAGCCTCCAGAAAAAATCATGGGTCAACTGACAACATGATTTTAGCCCTATAAGATCCTTTTTAGACTTCTGAACTACAGAACTGTATGACAAATTTGCATGGTTTTAAGCCAAGAATTTCATGACAATTTGAAGACACAGGAATGTCACAGGAAGACATAGGAAACTAATAAATCATCTTATTAATGAGACAGGTTATTATCTAAATAATGGCTCTCTAAAGACTAAGTTATGAATAACTGAAAGACAACAAGAATTTAAAATAAAGACAGCATCTCATTTCAATAAGAACAGCTTTATAAAAGAATAGAAAAGCATAAGCAACCAATGAAAAAAAACAGAAAAATTGGACTTCATCAAAATTAAAATTTTTATGCTTCAAAGGACAGTATCAAGAACATGAAAAAACAACTCACAGAAAAAGAAAGTATTTCCAAATCATATTTATGATAAGGGTATAGTATCAGGAATATATAAAGAATACTTTTAACTCAACAATAAAAAGACAAGTAAGGATTTGAAAAGGTATTTCTCCAAAGAAGACATACAATTGTCCAGTAAGTACCATGAAAAGATGCTCAACATCATTAGTCATTAGGGAAATACAAATCAAAACCACAACGAGCTATCAATTTGCACCCATAATGGTAGCTATTTTTTTAAAACAGGAAAAGGAAAGTAAATGTTGGTAAGAATATGGAAATAAATGCAATGTTCATATATTGTTGGTGGGAATGTATAAAGGTGCAACTAATGAGGAAAACATTTTGGCGATTCCTTAACAAGTTGGCGCGTTACCATGACTCAGAAATGCCAATCCTAGGCACTCACTCAAAAAGACTGAAAAACATACATTCACATAAAACTTGTAGATGATGTTCACAACATTATTCATAACAGGGAAGAGTGAAAACTACGTACTCAAATTTCCACAAAGTGATAAATGGATAAAATGAATGTGGTATATCCACATGATGGAATGCTATTTGGCCACACAAAGAAATCAGGTGCTCTTATATGACTGAAACTTAAAAACCGCATGCTGAGTGAAAGCAGCCAGACACAAAAGGCTAAATGTTGTGTGATACCGTTTATATTAAATGGGCAGAATAGGCAAATCCATAGAGATAGAAAGCAGATTCCTGGCTGCTAGGAAGGGGGAGATTGAGGATTAGGACCGACCGCTTATTGACACAATGTTTCTTTTGGGGTGATAAAAATACTCTGGAATTAGGTGATGGTAATGGTCACACAACACAGTGAATATACTAAACAAATGAATTACAAACTTTAAATTGGTGCAGTTTATGTCATATAAATTATATCTCAGGGAAAGCCAGGATGGCTCAGCGGGTTAAGCGCTCGCTTTGAAGCCCCGAGGACCGAGGATCGAATCCCAGCTCTGGCCCAGGCAGACCCACATGCTGAGCTGGGGTGTGCTTCCCAAATGCGATGAGGCCCCCAGTTCAGTTAAAAAAAAATAAATAAAAAGAAATCTTAAAAAAAAAAAAATTATATCTCAAAAAATTAAAAAGAACCCACCCCACTAACATGCATTTAGAGCTTAGAACTAAGTATCTAGGTAGTAACCATTAACCTGTCACCTTACTTAGATGAAATGATATTGCTATTTGACTAAGTCTTGATGTTCCCTTACACTTTAATTACCCCAAAATGCTGCCCTTGATCTTACTGTGAACTCAACTCCATTTAGAACAAAAAACATTGCCTCAGAGTTTTCAGTTCCTTCCATAGAAATCAGACTTTCTGGAGTACTTTTTCATTGGTAGCTTCTCATCATAGCTCACTGACTTGAGTTTGCCCTTATTCTTATGTCTGTAGTTTCCTCATCAACATGAAGCTCTCTCATTCCTATGCTACTCCTAATTCTTTATCGATGTCAAAATCCCAAGCTCATTCTCAAGTATCTACCTGAGTATCTGTCTGTCAGTTTAGAAGTTCTGTTCTGTTTCTAGTCTTTTAGTGATTACTTTAGAAATTTCAGCACACGAATGCAAACAAGGCCTGACATTCTTTAAGGCTTTTCCCCACACTCTGGAGAATACAAGAATCTCAGGATACTCTGACTCCATTTAACCATCCTAATTTATATGCGTATGTGTTACAATTTAATTTTGTATATTTTCCCTTCAGTTTTTAAAAATAAACTTTTTTATTTTGAAATAACATGGATTTACAGGAGGTTGTAAAGAAACATATAGAAAACTTCTATACACAGAATTCTATTAGTAATATTTTAATTCCCCAATCTATAATGACAAAGAATGTTGTAAAATAATAATATATTTTAATTTTGTCTGTAGTAAAAGTAATGTTGAGATTAAGACCCTCTTCTTCAATGTCAAACATGTTAAAAGAGGAAACAATACAGGCGGTGATAAGCGTGTAACATTTTATCACATTGTGCTAGTAGATCCAGGGATCTATGGAGAAAAGCTTTATTAATATACCACAGTTTTCCATGTATAAGATGATACTTTTGTCTAAAATTGTTAGGCCAAAATTGAGGCTCATCTTATACACAGGAGTAACCCATGTATTGATTTCTTAATATTGGGTTGGAAAAGTAGGAGTTGTCTTATACATAGGGAGTCTTACAAACGGAATACTATATTTATCTTTTTATGTTTCTTTTAATCAAAGAGGATTCATGTTCCTATTTCATTAGGAGACATTTAACTTCCTCATCAGGTCATCTGTCATCCCAGTGGTTACCAGTTGTGCTTTAGTTCGGCATATGGGTCTGTACCGGCTGGAGCCAGGAATCGAACCCTGGACCTCGCAATTGCAAGGCAGGCACTTAACTGCTTGAGCTATCCCAGCATCTCCTCCTCAAATTATCTTTAAAATGTAAGAGCTACTTTCTAATCTTAACCAAAGAAACATCACTTGGTGCTGTACAACACAGAAAGATGTAGAACTGGTTGAATACAAAGCCACATGCCTTCTTTCCTTTCCCCCAGAAATACAAAGCTCAAAATCCTAAACTAGAATGCATGTTTAGATTTTCCAAAGGGACGGACAGACGGATGTGCAGATAATGAACAAGACCTCATTTTCTTTACTGTGTATGTATCAGTATAGTTATGAGCACATGCTCTTAAAAATGTTAGAAATACTATATAAGTGAAGCATTTTTTAAATTGAAACTATAATAGCCCTTGATGGTTTTGACTCCAATTTTCTCTGCCATTCATTCATATTTTCTTAATTACTTGAGAATAGTCTTTAATTTGTAAGTTTTAACTCACATGAACTTAATGATCAACACCATTTGTTATTTCTTTATCACTCAGGAGATAAGGCAGCCTTAGTTTCAGAGTTTTAGTATATGTGCTGCTGAAGCAAGCACAAGTTTCAGTTTTAAATTGCATGTATTGGAAAGTATCTTGCTAGCACTGATTGATGTTTACTACACTATCTTATGCATAATAGGTGCTAAGACAATCATGACTGGTGTCATATGTGTAGACTGAGTCTCACAGCCTGATTCTGAGTGCCTTGAAGGCCACATTAGCATCACTTGGGTCCTTGTTAGAAAGACAAAATCTCAGGCCTCACCCCAGACCTCCAGAATCAGAATCTGCCTTTTAACAAGTGACATTAAAGTATGAGAAGTACTGATTTATGTCATTCTGTTAAAAATTAACCCCTTTGTTTCATATACCACTAGTCCTTCACCATTTTCTTTCCTTCTTGAAACAATCAGGGGTCATCATTAAAAAAATAACAAAATAAAACCAATTTTCTCCCCACACCTCACCACCCTCAGTGGCTACTTTTTCTTTAAGCAGTCACTATCTCAGTTTGGTTTCTTCGGTTACCACAATCCTGGAATGAGTTCTATGCCCCTACTCCTTTTATTTTTAATTCATTTATTTCCTTCTTAACACT
>PVKE010041987.1:0-13935 GCA_004027555.1 Craseonycteris thonglongyai | reverse complement strand
AGGGGTGGGCTAAATGAATGAAGGTGGTCAAAAAGTACCAACTTCCAGTTACAAAATAAATAAGTCAAGGAATGGAATGTATAGCATGGTGACTATAGTTAATAATACTCTATTTTTTGAGAAGATTTATTTCATTGTTTTTGACAGAGAGAAGGGGGAGGGCCCAGAGCAGTCTCCATAGTTGTACATCATCAGTTTTTCAACATGGTATTATTCCACACAGTTGGGCAGGGAACGTGCAGGGTGTGAACTGGGCTGGGGGCCTCCTGCATGGAAGGCATGCCCCCTTGAGCCAGGGGCCCAAATGGGTCAAGAACTGAACTGGGGGCCTTCTGCATGGGACGCACACCCCAGTTCAGCATATTGGGTCTGCATGGGCCAGGGCCAGGATTCAATCTCAGTCCCCAGGGCTGCAAAGTGAGCGCTTAACCTTCTGAGCCATTCTGACTTCCCCTCCATACTCATTTGATCATGTTTTTTTTTTTAAATCTAGTTCTTGAAAGAATGTATGTGGGATTTTGATGGGAATTATGTTGAGTCTAGGTATTGCTTTGGGTAGTATGGCCATTTTAACTATGTTGCTTCTTCCAATCCATGAACACAGAATATTTTTCCATTTCTTTGTATCTTCTTCAGTTTCTTTTAATAATGTCTCATAGTTTTCAGTGTAAGTCCTCACATTCTTTTTTAGATTTATTCCTAGGTAATTTATTCTTTTTGTTGTAATTGCAAAAGTTATTGATTTTCTCATTTCCTTTTCTGATATTTCATTGTTGGCTTATAAAAATATAATTGGTTTTTGTACATTGATTTTTTTGTATCTTGCAATTTTACTGTATTTGTATATTGTTTCTGATAGATTTCTGGTAGAGTCTTTAGAATTTTTTCTATAAAGAATCATGTCACCTGCAAAGAGTGATAGTTTGACTTCTCCTCTCCCAATTTGGGTACTTTTTCTCTCTTTCTCTTGCTTGATTGCTCTGGCTAGAACTTTCGGTACTATATTGAATTGCAGTGGTGAAAGGGGGCATCTCTGTCTTGTTCCTGATGCTAGGATAATAGGTTTTAGCTTTTTCCCATTTAGTATAATAAAGGGTGTCCCAAAATTCAGGCAAGATGTGAATTTTGCGTCATTTGTGTGGTAAAGTGTTGCCAACAACAAAAAAAGACAGCGTGACAGCTGACAGTTCAGTGTTATTAAAAATGGAGCACTACACAAAAGAACAACACGTTTTCATTGTTGAGCAAGAAAATTTACAATTTTTAATTATAAACCTGTGTTTCTATCAAAACTACTTCTTGCGTGAATTTTGGGACACCCTTTAATATCTGAGGGTTTGTCATGTATGGTGTTTTTTATATTGAGATATTTTCCTTCAATTCCCACTTTATTTAGTGTTTTGATCATAAGTGGAGTTGCATCTTGTCAGATGCTTTTTCTGGTTCAATTGATATAATCATATGGTTTTTATGTTTTATTTTACTTATGTGGTGTATTACATTGATTGATTTGCATGTGTTGAACCATCCTTGTGCCCCTGGGATGAATCCCACTTCATCATGGTGTATAATTTTATTAATGTATTCTTGTATTCTATTTGCTAATAATATATATATATATAATTTTTAAAAAGATTTATTTATTGTTTTTGACAGAGAGAGAGAGATACAGAGACAAAGAGAGAGAGAAGGGGGAGGGCCCAGAACAGTCTCCATAGTTGCACATCATCGGTTTTTCCACATAGTTTCATTCCACAGGTGGGAGTGGGGCTGCACAGGGCAAGAACTGGGCCGGGGTCTCACCCCAGTGAGAACTGAACTGGGGGCACTCCCCAGTGCAGCATATGAGTCAGCACAGCTGGGGCCAGGATTGGATCCTCGGTCCCCAGGACTGCAAAGTGAGCACCCAACCCACTGAGCCATCCCAGCTTCCCCTTTTTTTTGAAATAGCATTTTTTCATGGTTAAAGTTTTTGGCGTGACATTGGTTGATAACAATTACATTGTTTCCAAGTCTACAATTCTATATTATCATGTCTATACATTGCATTATGTGCTCACTACCCCAAATCAGCTCTCTTTCCATCACCATATATCTGATGCCCCCTCCTACTCCTCCCACCCCAGTTCTTCCACCCACCTCCCCCCTTACCCTCAGGTAACTACTAAACTATTGACTGTGTCCATGAGTCTTTGTTAATTTCAGTTTTATATTGCACCTATAAGTGAGGTCATATGTTTCTTGGTTCTTTCAATCAGACTTATTTCGCTTAATAAGATGTTTTCAAGGTGTTGTCACATATGGCTGTATTTCTCCTTTTCTAGCTGAGTAGTATTCCATGTGTAAAGGTACCACAACTTCTTTATCCAGTCATCTATCAAAGGACACTTTGGTTGTTTCCACAACTTCGCTACTGTGAGCAATGCTGCAATGAACATTGGTGTACAAATAACTTTGCGAATTAAAGTTTTCAGTTTTTTTTGGTAGATATCCAGGAGAGGGATTGCTGGGTCATATGGCAATTCCATTCCTAGTTTTTTGAGGAATCTCCATACAGCCTTTCATAGTGGTTATACTAATATACATTCCCATCAGCAGTGTATGAGGGTTCCTTTTTCTCCACAGCCTCTCCAGCACTTGTTGTTCTTTGTCTTGTTGATTATAGTCATTTTAACAGGTGTGAGATGGTATCTTATTGTGGTTTTAATGTGCATTTCCCTAATTGCTAGTGATGTTGAGCATTTTTTCATGTATCTGTTGGCTGTTTGTATGTCTTAATGGGAGAAGTGTCTGTTTAGGTCTTCTGCCCATTTTTTAATTGGATTGTTTTTTCTTGTTGTTGTTAAGTTCTATGAGTTCTTTATATGTTTTAGATATTAACTCTTTATCAGAGTCATTATTTGCAAATATTTTCTCCCATTTGGTTGGTTTCCTTTTTACTTTGTTGATGGTGTCCTTTGCTGTGTACAAGCTTTTTAGTTTGATATTGTCCCATTCATTTATTTTTGCTATTACCTCCCTTTCCTTTGGGGTCAAGTTTATAAAGTGTTCTCTGAACCCAAGGTCTATAAGTTTAGTACCGATGCTTTCTTCTATGCACTTTATTGTTTCAGGTCTTATGTGGAGGTTTTTAATCCACTTTGAGTTAATTTTGGTATATGGTGACAGTTCACAGTCCAGATTTATTCTTTTGCATGTGGTTTTCCAATTTTCCCAGCACCATTTACTGAAGTGGCTTTCTTTTCTCCACTGTATATTTTTTGCTCCTTTGTCAAAAATTATCTGTCCATATATTTTTGGTTTTTTTTCTGTCTGGGTTTTTGATTCTGTTCCATTGGTCTGTATGTTTGTTTTTCTGCCAATACCAAGCTATTTTGATTATTGAAGCTTTGTAGTATACAGACTGAAGTCAGGGAGTGTGATGCCTACAGCCTTATTCTTTTTTGGAGGATTGCTTTGGCTATTTGGGGTCTTCTGTGGTTCCATATGAATCTGGTAATATTTTTTTATCTATTTCTTGAAAAAATGTCTATGAGATTTTGATGGGATTTGCATGAATCAATATATTGCTTTGTTGAAGCCAGGATGGCTCAGTGGGTTAAGCGCTCACTTTGCAGCACCAGGGACCGGGGATCAAATCCCGGCCCCGGCCCGTGCGGAACCATATGCTGAACTGGGAGCTCCCCCAGTTCAGTTCTCTCTCCGTCTCTGTCTCTGTATCTCTCTCTCTCTCTGTCATAAATAAAAAAATATATATTAAAAAAAATATATTGCTTTGGGTAATATGGCCATTTTACTATGTTGATTATCCAAATACATGAACACGGAATGTTTTACCATTTCTTTGTATCTTCTTCAATTTCTTTTAATAGTGTTTTATAGTTTTCTGTGCATAAGTCCTTCACATTTAGTTAAGTTTATTCCTAAGTATTTTATTCTTTTTGTTTTGATCGCAAATGGTATGTTTTTTTTTTCATTTCTTTTTCTGAAGTTTCGCTGTTTATATAAAAATGGTGGGAGATGTCATCAAGATGGCAGCATGAGAGGAGCTCTTAAAACCTCTTCTAGAAAGACAACAATTAAACAACTAAAATCCAACGAGAGAATCCCTAAGTAGCACACAGCCTTGGTGGAGAGACCCAAGAAAATTCCTGATGCCAGAGAAACAGAGGTGAGTGAGAGAGAAAGGCAGCCTTGTGGAGACATGCCATGGAGCATGACCTGGAGACCCACCCAGTGACCCACCCAGAAGCTGAGCCAAGTCCAGTGTAACCAGGATCCAGGCTGGCTGAACTGAATCCCCGAGTTCCAGTGGTGGGAATTAAGACAGCCCATGTGACCTGCTGACTCCCCTGAACAGGAGAGCCCTGAATAGCTTTATTGTTTATCTTACATAGCAAAAGTTTACCATTACTAGGAACAGGCATTAACATAGCAAAGCGCAGTGTAAACAGATTTTTACAGGAGAAAACAGCCCCTTCCAGTAAGGGCTTTGATATGTAGATCATGGGCTCCAAATGGTGTCTGTCAGCCTTGCCTGCTGCCTTGCCTTCATGCGAAGCTGGTAAATAGATTTTTTCTATATATAATCACCCAACTAACCCCCCCCAAAGAAGATGAAAGGGGGTGGGGGTGGGCTGAGGCTTTGCCTTCAAAGCCCTGGGCCGGTCCCTCCCTTTAGGCCCAGGGAACCAAGGCTTTGCCAATCGAGGTCCCCCAAAATCTTTCTGTTCAGGCTCCGCATTGGCCCCTTACAGTCCAGCACAGGAGAGACTGACTAAAATGGGAGCGTGGGGGCGAAGCTCCAGGTGCAGAACGACTCTGGGCGGGTTGTAGGCCTGGAATGGACAGAGGCAGAGACGCAGATGCCAGAGTGCAGGGTGGACGGAGAAGGCTGGCTTGGTGATGGTGGCTAGAGGCCCTGGTGGGAGTGTGGGGGGAGCAGCCAGGGTGTGGGGAGGGCAGCCAGAGCACAGGGCAGGAGACCAGAGCGAGGCACCAGCAGCAGCCAGAGATCCGTACGGGTGACTGGAGTGAAGATCCGGCTGCCGGTGCTTGAGTCGGATGGCTGGAGCTTGGGGCTCACGGAGTGTGAATCTGGCAACTGGAGCCGGAGGCGAGTGTTCCAGTGGCAGGAGCGTCGACACCCGGAGTGTGTTGGTAGGTGAGGCACAGAGTGGCCCTCAGTGAGGTGAGGCCCCAACTGGAGCACTGCGTGGCCTTTTACTTGAAGCCTGGCTGCTTCTCTGTGCTGTATCCCAGGGCTCACCCCGAAGGCCTCACCCATGGCGGGCCTTCAGTGAGCTTCTGCTGGGAAGTCACCATTACGCTGTGATGCAATCAGACCTGCGCCTTCCCAACAAACCCCACCCTTACTCTTCCCGCTGAAGCCAGCAGAGGGAAGCCACCATTACCCTTTAATGCAATCAGGCCTGCGCCTTTCCCAACAAACCCCACCCCCACCTGTCCCGCTGAAGCCAGCAGAGGGATCTAGATGTGGCAGCTTATGACAGCAGTGTGATCTCAGAGGCATAAAATACCATCACCCATCATAACTTCCTGAAGAGGAGACATACAGAGACCAGGGCAACTGAGTCAAAGAGATACATATCTCCTAGGAAGTCTCCCGCTGTGAGAAAATGAAATAAATAAGAGGGCATACTATAAGACACTAATACCAGCTAGGAAGTAAAAGAAAGATACCTTCACATCTACCCAGGGAAAAGTCCTCATGTCCAGGAAATGAAATGCTCCATCAGCAATGAATATCCCTTTGAATAAAGGAGCTCAGAAAGAAAGAGAAAAATCTTCAGAAAAGGAACTTGAAGATATGGGATTATATGTGCTAAATAACAAAGAATTCAAGATTGCATTTATGAAAATATTCAAACAGATCAGAGAAAACTGGTGGAGTACACAGAAGGAGGTAAATGATCTCAGAAAGGGAATGGAATTTATGAAAAAGATTGAAATAGAAATTTTGGAGATAAACAACACAATAAAATAAATGAAAAATGAAATAGCTAACATAGGAAGCAGAGCTGACCAGATGGAAGAGACAATTAGTGAAATTGAAGACAAAAACTTGGAAATGTCACAGAAGGAAGGAGAGAGACCCAAAAGCTAAAAGAAATGAAAGATATCTACAAGAACTATCTGACTCCATTAGAAAAAATAACATAAGAATAATAGGTATTCCAGAGGGAGCAGAGGACATGACAGGCACAGAGAGTTTACTCAGACAAATAGTAGGTGAGAACTTCCCAAATCTATGGCAAGAACTGGAACCTCAAATCCAAGAGGGAAACAGGACTCCTAGCTACTTGAATCCTAACAGACCCTCTCCAAGGCACATTATACTGAAGATGTCAAAGGTCAAAGACAAAGAATCCTCAAGGCAGCCAGAACAAAGAATACCATAACTTATAAAGTAAAGCCCATCAGACTTTCATCAGATTTCTCAACAGAAACTCTACAAGCCAGAAGGGATTGGAACAAAGTATTCAAAATATTAAAGGAGAAAAATTACCAGCCAAGGATCCTATACGCAACAAAGTTATTCTTTAGGTATGAAGGAGGAATAAAGACCTTTGATGACATACAAAAACTGAAGAAATTCTCCAGGACAAGGCCAGCATTTGAAGAAATACTGAAGGAAGCAATTGGACCTGAAACAAAAAGTAAAAATAAATAGGGATAAACTGGAAAAAGGGGAAGCCGGGATGGCTCAGTGGGTTAAGCGCTCACTTTGTAGCCCCAGGGACCGAGGATTGAATCCCGGCCCTGGCCCATGCGGACCCATGTGCTGAACTGGGGAGGGTCTCCAGTTTGGTTCTCACTGGGGTGAGACCCCAGCCCAGTTCCAACCCTGAGCAGCCCCGCGCCCACCTGTGGAATGAAACTATGTGGAAAAACCAGTGATGTGCAACTATGGAGACTGTTAGAGGCCCTCCCCCTTCTCTCTGTCTCTGCATCTTTATCTCTATCTCTCTCTGTCATAAACAATAAACAAAAGATCTTAAAAAAAACAAAACTGGAAGAACAAAAGTATAAAAAGGGGAGTAAGTAAAGACATACGTTTTCAAAGAGAATGGAGATAAGAAACATCCTTAAGAAAATGAACCTCTGCATATATGAAACTTTCTTTTATATAAAGTTCATGGTAACCACTGAAAAAGAATTTAGAACTGGGACACATAAAAACAAAAGATGAGAATACAGAAGAAGCAGTCATAAACACCAGCAAACTAAAACAATCAATGGGAAGAAAAAAGCAAAGAAGCAATAAAAAAAAAAAAGAGCTACCAGAAAACAAAAGATAAAATGGCTGTGGGAAATTCTCATATATCAATCATCATCCTAAATGTAAATGGACTGAACTCACCAACAAAAAAACACACAGTAGCAAACTGGATTAAAGAACAAAAACCCAACCTTATGCTATCTACAAGAGACACACCTCAGCACTAGGACAAACACAGACTCAAGGTGAAAGGGTGCAAAAAACTACTCCAAACAAATGGCACCCAGAGAAAAGCAGGTGTAGCCATACTTATATTTGACAAAGCAGACATCAGGATCAAAAAGATAATAAGAGACAAAAAATGAACATTTCATAATGATAAATGGGACAATACAACAAGAAGGTATTACACTTATTAATACATTTGCCCCCAACCAAGAAGCACCAAAATTTACAAAGCAGCTATTAACAGATCTAAAAGGAGAAACTGACAAAAACACAATTATAGTAGGGGACTTAAACACCCCATTGACAGCCATGGACAGATGGTCCAAACAGAAAATAAACAAAGAAATATCAGTTTTAAATTATACATCATAGCAACCGGACTTAATTGACATTTACAGGACACTTCATCCTAAAACACAAGACTATACATTCTTTTCCGGTGTAGATGGAATGTTTTCAAGGATAGACCACATGCTGGGACACAAAGCTAGCCTCATCAAATTTAAGAAGATCAAAATCATACCAAGTGCATTCTCTGATCACAGAACTTTGAAATTGGAGATCAACTACAAAAAGAAAGCAGGGAATAACACATATGCATGGAGATTAAACAACATGTTATTAAAAAATGACTGGATCAAAGAAGAAATAAAAGAAGAGATTAAAAAATATGTAGAGACAAGTGATAGTGAAGACAACATATCAAAATTATTGGGATGCAGCAAAGCAGTAGTAAGAGGGTAATTAATATTACTACAAGACTTTCTCAAGAGACAAGAAAAATCACAAACAACCTAATATCACATCTTCAAGAACTAGAAAAAGAAGAACAAAAAACACCTAAAGCCAGCAGAAGGAAGGAAATAATAAAAATTAAAGCAGAACTAAATGAAATAGAGAATAAGAAAACAATAGAAAAAATTAAAACAAAGGACTGGTTCTTTGAAAAAATTAATAAAATTGACAAACCCCTAGCGAGATTCACCAAGTGAAAAAGAAAATACAGACTAATAATCAGAATTAGAAATAAAAGAGGGGAAATTACAACTGATAGCACAGAAATACAAAGGATAATACAAAAATACTATGAAGGACTATATGCCGCCAAATTTTGCAACCTAGAAGAAATGGACAAGTTTTTAGAAACCTAGACTGAATCAAGAAGAACTGGATTACCTAAACAAACCAATCAACAGTAAGGAAATTGAAACAAGCATTGAAAACCTTCCCAAAAACAAGTGTCCAGGACCAGATGGTCTCACTAACAAGTTTTACTGGCTTTCAAAGAGGAACTATCACCTATCCTCCTAAAACATTTCCAAAAAATTGAAGAAGAGGAAATACTTCCCAACTCATTCTGGGAGGCCAATATTACCCGAATACCAGAGCCTGGCAAGGACATCACAAAGAAAGAAAACTATAGACTAATATCTCTGATGAACATCGATGCAAAAATCTTGAACAAAATACTAGCAAATAGAATACAACAATGCATTAAAAAGATTATACATCACGATCAAGTGGGATTCATCCGAGGAGCACTAGGATGGTTCAACATATGCAAATCGATCAATGTGATACACCACATAAACAGAATTAAAGATAGAAACCATATGATTATATCGATGCAGAAAAAGGATTCAACAAGATACAATATGCATTTATGATCAAAACACTTAATAAAATGTGTATAGAAGGAAAATACCTCAACATAATAAAGGCCATATATGAGAAACCCTCGGCGAATGTCATAGTGAATGAGGAAAAACAAACTTTTTCTTCTACTATCAGGAATGAAATAAGGATGTCCCCTGTGACCACTGCTATTCAACATAGTGCTGGAAGTCCTAACCAGAGCCATTAGGTAGGAAAAAGAAATAAAAGGCATTCAAATTGGAAACAAAGAAGTTAAACTGTCACTTTTTGCAGATGATATGATCCTTTATATAGAAATTCCCAAAGACTCCACGAGAAAACTGTTAGAAATAATAAGTGAATACAATAATGTTGCAGGATACAAAATCAATGTATAAAAATCCACAGCCTTTTTTATACACAAACAATGAAAATGCAGAAAAAAAGAAATGAGAAAAATGATACTTTGCGATCAAAACAAAAATAAAATACTTAGGAATAAACGTAACAAAGAACGTGAAGGACTTATACACGGAAAACTATAAGACACTATTAAAATAAATTGAAGAAGATACAAAGAAATGGAAGGATATTCAATGTTCATGGATTGGAAGAATCAACATAGTTAAAATGGCCATATTACTCAAAGCAATATACAGATTTAATGCAGTTCTCATTAAAGCCCCACAGACATTCTTTCAAGAAATAGATAAAAAAAAATTATCAGGTTAATATGAAATCACAAAAGGCCCCGAATTTCCATAGCAATCCTCTGGAAAAAAAAAAGGGCTGGAGGCAGCATGCTGCTTGACTTCAGTCTATACTACAAGGTGTCAATAATCAAAAGAGCTTATTGGCAGAAAAACAGACATACAGACCAATGGAACAGAATTGAAAACCTGGAAGTAAACCCACAAATATACAGACAGATAATCTTTGAGAAAGGAGCAAAAAATATAAAATGTGAAAAAGAAAGCTTCTTCAGTAAATGGTGCTTGGAAAATTGGAAAACCACATGTGAAAGAATGAATCTGGACTGTAAACTGTCACCATATAACAAACTTAACTCAAAGTGGATTAAGGACTGCCACATAAGATCCGAAACTATAAAGTGTATAGAGGAAGGTATCGACACTAAACTTATAGACCTTGGGCTCAGAGAGCACTTTATGAATTTGACGTCAAAGGGGAGGGAAGTAAAAGCAAAAATAATGACTGGGACTATGTCATACTAAGAAGCTTCTGCACAGCAAAGACACCGTCAACAAAGTAAAACGGAAACCAACTAAATGGGAGAAAATATTTGGGAATAATGCCTCTGATAAGGGGCTAGTATCTAGAATATTTAAAGAATGCATACAACTCAACAACAAAAAAACAAACAATCCAATTAAAAAATGGGCAGAAGACCTAAACAGGCACTTCTCTCTTGAAGACATACAAACAGCCAACATATACATGAAAAAATGCTCAACATCACTAGCAATTAGGGAAATGCAAATAAAAACCATAATGAGATACCACCTCACACCTGTTAGAATGTCTATAATCAACAAGACAAGGAATAACAAGTGCTGGAGAGGCTGTGGACAAAAAGGAACCCTCATACACTGCTGGTGGGAATGTAACCACTGTGGAAGGCAGTGTGGAGATTCCTCAAAAAATTAGGAATGGAATTGCCATATGATCCAGCAATTCCTCTCCTGGTATCTACCCAAAAAACCTGAAAACCTTAATCCGCAAACATACATGTACCCCAATTTTCATTGCAGCACTGTACACAGTGGCCACATTGTGGAATCAACCAAAGTGTCCTCTGATAGATGACTGGATAAAGAAGTTGTGGTACATTTATACAATGGAATACTACTCAGCAATAAGAAAAGATGAAATACAGCCATTTGTGACAACATGGACGAACCTTGAAAACATCTTATTAAGCGGAATAAGTCAGAATGAAAGAATCAAGAAACATATAACCTCACTTATAGGTGGAATATAAAACTGAAAGGAACAAAGTAACAAAGACTCATGGACACAGTCAATAGTTTAGTGGTTACCTCAGGGTAAGGGGGGAGGTGGGTGGGAGAGATGGGTGGGGTGGGGGAAGTTGGGATGGGAATCAAACCCACAGTAATGGAAAGTGAGCTGATTCTGGGTGGTGAGCACATAATGTGATGTATATACAATGTAATGTAGAATTGTACACCTGGAAACAATGTAATTGATATCAACTAATGTCACCCCAATAAATTTAACAACAACAACAAAATGTTGTGGATTTTTATACCTTGGTTTTGTATCCTGCAACTTTAGTATATCATTTATTATGTGTAATAGTTTTATGGTGGAGTCTTCATCATTTCATCTGCAATAGGTGACAGTTTAACTTCTTCATTCTGAATTTGGATGCCTTTTATTTATTTTTTCCTACCTAATGGTTCTGGCTAGAACTTTCAGCACTATATTGAATAGCAGTGTTGACAATATTTGCTAATATTTTGTTTAGAATTTTTATATCAGTGTTCATCAGAGATATTGGTCTATAGTTTTCTTTGTTTTGTATCACCCTTTCCAGGTTTTGATATTAGGGTAATGTTAGCCTTTTTTGGAATAGTTTGAAGAGGATAGACATAAGTTCTCCTTTGAATACTTGATAAAACTCATTGGTAAAACCATGTGGTTCAGCACTTTTGCCTTTGGGGAAATTTTAGATAATTATTTCAAGATCTTTACTGTTGATTGATCTATTTAGGTTTTCCAGGTCTTCTTCATTCAGTCTAGGTAAACTAGACATAAGAAATTTTTCCATTTCTTATGATTGTATTTCTGTAGTATCAATTGTCGTTTCTCCTACTTTGTTTCTAATTTTGGATATTTGTGTCTTCTGTCTTTGTTTTTTGGTGAGCCTAGCCATTGGTTTGTCAATTTTTTTGAATTTTGCAAAGAACCAGCTCTTTGATGCAGTTTTTTTATTTATTATTTTTCTGTTCTCAATTTCATTAAGTTCTGCTTTAATTTTTATTATTTTTTAATTTCTGCTGACTTTGGGGTTCTTTGTTCTGCTTTTTCTATTTCTTTAAGATGGGATGTTAAGATATTTACTTGTGATTTTTCTTTTTTCTAAAGATTTATTTATTTGTTTTTATTGGTTTTGACCGAGAGAAACAGAGACAGAGAAAGGGGAGGGCCCAATGCAGTCTCCATAGTTGACAGCATTAATTTTCCATATAATTTCACTCCACAGGTGGGTATGGGGCTCCACAGGGTAGGAACTGAGCTGGGAGCCTCCCGCATAGGCCCATGCAAGAACTGAACTAACGGCACACCCCAGTTCAGCATATGGGTCCTCCTGGGTCAGGCCTGGGATTTGATCCTTGGCCTCCGGGACTGCAAAGTGAGCGCTTAACCTGCTGTGCCATCTTAGCTTTCCTACTTGTGATTTTCCTTGTTTCCTGAGATAGGCCTGTAGTGATATGAATTTCCCTCTTATTACTGCTTTTGCTGCATCCCAGTAATTTTGGTACATAATGTTTTCATTGTTGTTAGTTTGTATGTATTTTTAAGCTCTTGTTTTATTTCTTCTTTACTCCAGTCATTTTTTATAGCATATTGTTCAATCTCAATGTATATGTGATTTTTTCCCTTGCTTTCTTGTTTGTTTCTTATTGTATATTATTGTTAAATTTAATAGGGTGACATTGATTGGTAACAATTAGATAGTTTCCAGATGTACAAGTCCACATCACATCACCCATGCATTGCATTATGTGCCCACCACCCAGAATCAGCTCCCCTTCCATCACCATATATCCGGTGCCCACTCCCACCACCCTGCTTTCTTGTTACAGTTTATATCTAATTTCAAAACTTTGTAGTCTGAGAATACAGTTGGTTTGATTTGAATATTCTTGAATTTGCTGACGCTGTCTTTGTGTCCCAGCGTATGGTCTATCTTTCAAAATGTTCCATGAGCACTAGAAAAATTGTATAGTCCTGTGTTGCAGGATAGACTGTCCTATAAATGTCATTGAAGTCTAATTGTTATAATGTATTATTTAAGAATGCTATTTCCTTATTTATTTTGTGTTTGGATGATCTTCCCATGGTTGTCAACAGGGTGTTGAGGTACCCTGCTATAATTTTGTATTTGTCAGGTTCTTTTATTAGATCTGTATTTGTTTTGTAAATTTTGGTGCTTCCTGATTAGAGGTCTGTATATTAATGAGTGTCCTGTTTTCTTGATGTATTGTCCCTTCTAACATTATGAAATATCCATTTTTATCTCTTACTACCTGTTTTTATCCTGATGTCTGTTTCATCAGAAATCAGTATGGCCACTCCTGATTTTCTCTGGATGCCATTTGCTTGGAGTGTTATTTTCCACCCTTTCACTTTGAGCTTGTGTTTGTTCTTGTGGCTGAGGTATCTCTCTTATACACAGAATATGGTTGGGTTTTGTTTTTAATTTAATCTGCTAGTTTTTGCCTCCTTATTGGTGAGTTCAGTCCATTTACATTTAGGGTGGTGATTGATATGTGAAGATTTCCTGCAGCCATTTCTTCCTTCCTTTTTATTTCTTTGTTGTCCCAACTTTTCCCCATTTATTTTGATTTCTTGTTAAATAGCCTCCTTCAGTATTTCTTGAAATGCCGGCCTTGTGCTGTATGGAGAATTGTTTCAGCTTCTGTATGTTTGAAAATTTCTTTATTTCTCCTTTATATCTAAAGGTTAATTTAGCTGGATAATTAATGTTTTTTTAAATATTACTATATTTTATTGTTAAATTTAATGGGGTGACATTGGTTGGTAACAATTAGATAGTTTCC
>PVKE010041986.1:0-13935 GCA_004027555.1 Craseonycteris thonglongyai | reverse complement strand
TGGTTTGGTGTTTACCTGGAGAGGAGGGAGGAGGGGGGAGGGAGAGTTGTGTGGGGAGGCGGGAGTGGGCACCAGTTATATGGTGTTGGAGGGGGACCTGATTCTGGGAGCTGGGCACATAATGCGATGCATGGGTGATGTGATGTGGACTTGTACATCGGGAAACTATCTAATTGTTACCAACCAATGTCACCCCATTAAATTTAACAATAAAAAAAATTTTTTTAAAGTGAACAAACAAACAAACAAAAAAAAGAAATCCCTCTCCACCCTTCCTGCTCTTTTTTTTCATGGTATTTTCACTAACATAACATTTTTTACACATTTGGTAGTTTCTTCCACCAAGATAAACTCCATGAAGTCAGGAATTTTTGTTTGTTTGTTTTCTCCACTATGCAGACCAGCATTGGGCATACAATAGGTCTCAAGAAATACTAGTGAATAAATAAATATTTAATCTAGTACTTAATTAATAATAGGGCTGCTAAAATGTTGAATCTCAGATAACGTGTTGCTCATCACAACTATATATATATATAAGCTTTTCTAAAAAAGTTGTTCAGTTAAAATTTTAGTGTTCTGGTCTGGGAAATAAACAAAGCTGGTTTATCTAAGTTCTGTTTAGGCTCAACAGCTACATAGCTATATAAATTTATAGCAGTCCCTTCCCTTGCCTTAGTCTCTACTGCAAGAGATAGGAATTACACCAGATTCTTAAGTCTCTTCCAAACACCCACATTTTATAATGCTGAAGTAAGAATAGCAGTGGTTCCATACATAGCAATAACAATGAAAGTATTTACTGAGTAGTAACTGTATTTCTAGGACTTGACGGCCATACATATGGCTAAACTTAGACTTTGGCTCCAATAGAGCTTACTTACTACCAACAGTAACAACAGAAAAGACAAAAATTTAATGAACTGTTAAGTATTAATCCAAAAGATAGATTAGATTCCTACATTGAGGAGGAATGATGAATTCTAATATTCCTGCCAGCTCTTTCATTTACCTTTGGTTCTCTGGAGATTTGAAAGGGTTAGGTACTTGCCAAAGGTGATCAAATAGCAACAGAGATCTTACAAATTTTCAAAATATTTTTCCAAAAGGTGATGATCACTCCCATTTTTCAAAGAGAAAACCACAAAACACCAGTAAGAAGACCTGAGTTGTCGACAGCTCAGCCTTTCGGAGTGCATATCATGCCATCCCCTTCCTTTTCAAACATTAGTCCCTTTGTCCCTTTCAGAAAAACTCTCTTGTGCTAATGCTATAAAGAGAATTATGTGTCATGAGAGAGAGGTCTTCCTTCACCCTGTCTAAAGATATGTATGATAACTTTGTATTTGTCCTTTAAAAAATCTCACTGTGTCCCTGATGAAGTTCCATAATACGTCTGTAACTTCCAAATGATTTTTTTTGCTTCTCATTTCTGGTCTCTAATCCTCACCTGCCACCAAATACCAGCCATATCTTTCTTTTTGGAGGCAGGTTTTGCATCTGCCAGGTGATGAGCTGGGCAAAATAACAATCATGCTATTTGCAACTCTATTACTTTGTTATACCTTAGTGTTTTCCGCAACAAGGAAATTTGTTTGATCTGCTAGGCTGACCAGACATACCATTTTAAACGGAACAGAAAATAATGGTACTGTACCATTTTCAAATAGTGTACAGGGTCAGCCTAGTCTCACTGGCCTACATTCAAGTAGGCTGACCATACGTACCATTAGAAATGGGACAGTAATGCTGTTTCCAGTTTGTTTAAAATGGGACGTCTGGTCAGCCCATGTTTGAACCTCTCTGCCTTTTCCTTTTCTACACAATTTAAAGTCATAGCAAAGGAGTGAATCAGTGGTGAGCATGGCTCTCAGAAAGCTATATATCTAATGGGACATGAACACTACTTCTGGGTGTGAAAAATTCAAGTAATAACTGTTCAGTTGTGGTGCGATGCAAGATATCCACTCCTACTCATTTATTTCTAGCTCAGGAAAGAAGAGCACAATGATCCAGGACACATAACAAACATTCCAAGATTTCTAACTGCTAATCATCTATAATTAACAAGTCTATTCTTCCTTAGCCACATTGGCAGAAAGCCGCAGATCTGACACTGTAAGCCATCACTTGCAATACTTGGAAAGAGATCCATCTCCCAATTTATCCTGAGCTTGCCCTCCCATCCCAGTCAGTCCCTTAATCTTGTGTAATGACCAGTCACATCCAGTGCATGCCAAGTAGTCAGAAGCAGTGTAGACAGATAGAAAAGTCCTGATTTAAGAGTCAGTAGGCCTTTCTGTAAGTTCTCTCTCCACCATTCTGGCTTCCAGTTCCTTCTCTTTAGGATGAGGCATTGGTGAGACAATTCCCCCACATATTGAGTCTCTTTTTTTGTTTGGTTTGGTTTGGGTTTGGGTTTTTAATTGTACCTAATTGTTTTCATTCCAAAAGAAACCATTTGAATATCTCTGTCCCAAAGTAACAACTGAACTTAAAGATAACTTGAGAGGTCATTTTATTCTGACACAACAAAAACTAACTTCAAAAATCCCACGGTCATCAATTCTTGTCTTAAGAAATGAATTCAGATTCAGCAAGAGTGCCCTTGCTGAATCCCTTGCTGTGTCCCATCACCAGGAGTACAACATCTCTCCTTTCTGGATGGAGGGGGAAGCTACAGTCCTCCTCCAAAAGTCACTTCAGAAGCCTGAGGGTGGTCATTAGCATATTTCCTGAGCTCTTTCTTTTTCAGGTTAAGCCACTTCAATTCCTTAACCTGTCATTACAATGCTCATTTTATATGCGGACACTCTATTTTTACTGGTACTTCTAAACTGCAGAGTTTGAAAATGAAGAGGATGCTGTAAAAATATCCAGATAATACAGACTGTAACCATAGGTCACATTCAGGAACCCAGAACATTATATTTCTTTCAAGAAAATAAAAGATTCACTATATTTAACGTGCTCACATAAAATGAAATTAGAATTTTACTTTGCAATAAAACAAACCTAAATAACGTCCTGTGACATTATAATAAAAATAGATGATTTTACTTTAAAAAGATTTTTCACTGGAAATGAGGCAGAGATGAAGCAATGACTTTGCAGCACCATATTTCCTTATTTTATGAGTGGAAGTCACTTAACATATTTGAGTGGATATATTATTAAAAGCGTTTGGTACCACAAAAGAGTCGTGCTTCCTTGAAATATTGCACTGCACAGTATGAGTAACTCTGGATACAGTATTAATTATTTTAAAAGGCATTAATGGAAAAAATACAGTGTGAAAAGCAAAACAGAGACTGGCATCATTTTGGTTATTTTCCTTATCAAATGCAGGTCTACTTGTGCCAGTGTTTAAATGGACTCTGGGCTGAGGTATGAGGCAAAGAAACATGTCCAGGAGACCACAATTATAATCCTGATTTTGTACTTGAGCAAGACAGTTCTTTCGTTAAAAAAAAAAAAAAAACAAAATTTTTAACTATTTTTAAGGGCATATTGTAGTCACGATCTGTAAAGTCAGGTAACTGAACTAAGGTCTCGTCTATAGTTTTGTGATCACAAACCAATGTGCTATAAATATTAGATAAATGCACCTTAAAATAAAAAATGGAATTCTTATATTAGATAACTTAGGGAGTTTCTTAAAGCTTCTTATTCAAAAAAGGATGGTGAATGGGGTGATATTTGTATTCAAATATAAAAAAATAGCCCTGACCTAAGCAACATGAAGAGTTGATTATAGGTACTTACCTTAATTTTAAAAATAACAATATGTCTTATTTTCTCTACATTGCTCAGGCTTTGGGAGTTTCATTGGGATTTCAAACCTATTTCCAGAAGACGGTATCCTGTTGTATACCTGTCAGAATCTGTGTGATATTTAAACAGGACAGCATATGGGAAAACATTTATGATCTAGAAAGCATTTTGAAGATGGTCCACTTTTTACCTTCCCTCCATCTCCTCAAAAACAATTGTTCTCTCCTTATCCTGTACTATTGGAACTTTGTTTCACCTTTTTTATAATTTTTAACACATGCTTTTTTCTATACTAAATCAACCATCTCTTTTAATAGAAATGATCTCACTTCTGCATCTACAGTGATTGGTATGGTATCAGATTTTTAAACAAATATACAATAATTTTTTGGTTGAATAAAGGAAAATAAATTTAAAGTTACTAGAGACTATATCACAACCAAATGTGCTTTTGGTGTTGCTGACATAATTGACAGTTCTTACAGAATTCCATTTATTGTTAATACTTCGTCTCTTCTTTAAACATTCACATTTCTACCAGAGACAATAAAAAAATTCAGTGGATAGGAGATTCCTCTGGTTCTTTTTTGGTGCTTAAAAGATGAAACTTTGCCATTTAAAAAATAAATAATTTCTTAAAATCATGTATTCAAAATCTATTACTTGGTTCATAACTGGTACGACTTTGGATGAAATGATCTGAACCTAAGAACACTTTTAAATAAATACTAATGCTTTATCACCTAGACTCAGAAAACCCTAGATGTTTTTCAGCTGCACAAGTCTCTAGGTCATCATTTCTTTAGCCCACCTCATATTACTGATGATGCAACAAAAGCACATGAGGTAAATTGACTTTGCCAAGGTCACAGCAAGTCAGTGATTGAGTGTCGAGCAACCTCAGGATGAACTCCTGATCACCTGACGCCAGCCCAGTGCCCTTTCCTTCTTTTCTGTCCCCTCTCATGTGTTCATCCAGAACTAACTGACCAAGCAGACACAACTGGGAATAGGCAGACCTCTATTAATACCAACTTTTTTTCTTATAGTACGATATGATTTACAAAGCACTTTCCACAGATTCTCTTCCATGGAATTCTTTCCTGAACCCCAGAGACAGGACATTTACTTCCATTTACATGGAAGGGCCAGACATGGAAAGTGTTATGTCCAAGGTCACAGAGTTAAATGTGAACCCAGACTTTCGTACTACAAATCGAATTCTCTACATAAATTCACAGCAATCGGTGTACCAAAGATACAACCAGGTAAAGAAAAAGAATTATTTCATTTAATCCTCATTTGCATCTCATTAAGCCAAGATTCTAAGGGGCCAGCCCCCATAACTCTGTAATGGGTTTATGAATAAAGAGGCTGATTTTCAAAAGAACTTTAACATGAACCAAATGAATAATCCACGCAAAAGTAGTAGATGAATTGAAAAACAGCACAGGACACCACCAAAATGCATGTTCAGCACAGTGACTTACACACCTAGGGCAAGAAAGGCCAGCCTTGACTACTTATTTCAGCCCCCATCTTGAGCTGCGGGGACTGAAACTCCTCCACCTTCAGCCCTCAGGAAGTGAAAATCCCAAGGTATCTTGAAGAGTCAAATTATGGTTGTTGTGGCTCCAGAATTGCTAGCCTCTTGAACCAATACAGAAGTCTCTTTGTTGACACTCACAAAAGGTCTTCAGAAGAAATACCCTAGTCACAGGGTCAGGAATGTCACTAATGACAAGCATTAGAGCATGAGATGTGCAGAGCAGTCTTCCTGGGACCTGACAGGAGGCTGACCAGACATACTGTTTTAAATGGGACAAAAAACAGCTGTCTTGTCTGATTTCTAATAGTACGTATGGTCAGCCTACTGACACCTCGAATTTAGCCCAATGAGACTAGGCTGACCACGGGTACCATTTGAAACAGGACAGGACTGTTGTCTTCTGTCCTGTTTCAAATGGTACGTTTGGTCAGCCTGCTGATAGGGGCAGTACATCCAGGCTCCGATGAACAAGAGAAGAAGCAGAAGACGGGTGGCAAGGGCCATGCACAGATAATAATGCAGAATCATGTCACTCCCCATTGCTCAAGGATGAGAACAACGAAGAAGGAACTTTTTTACTTCTAATTTTTAGAAACAGTAGAGAAATAGCTTCTAACAAAGTGAAGGGGGAAGTTTTTATGCCTAACTAGATTTCCCAGGGATAAAGATCAATAGTTCTCTTCCCTGGGCAACAGAAAGTCATAGTGAATATGATCCCTTATTCACAGAGCTCCATCTGAGCTCGGGATGAGATCTGAGTGATGTTTCAAAACAGAAGGAAGGGGAAGTGAAGGCATTATGCTGTATGTGTCCAAAAACCATGTGCGTATAAAGTTTTTAGCTAATTTATACCCAGGATATAATGAAAAGTGTTATGAATATCAAATGTATATTATATATCAAGGGCTTTGTAATTTCATTCACTCAATTAACTTTTTATTGTATATTTAACATATGCCAAGTCTCTGCAACCACAAAAAAGGCAGTCTTTGCCTTGATAATATTTACATCCTAGAAGAAAAGCTGAGAGATGCACTAAGGAACTATAGCATCATATATAGTGTGAAAAGATATGAGGATGCCAGGATAGCTCAGCAGATTGAGCACTTGCCTTGCAGCCGTAAGGTCTGGGGATTGAATCCCAGCCCCAGACTGCTCAAACCCATATGTTAAATTGTGGCCAACTGGCAACTGCTGGGATGGAGACAAAGGTTCTCATCTTCCATGTGGGAGGCCCCCAGTTTGGTTCCCACCCTGTGCAGCGCTACATCTACCTGCAGGGAATAAAACCATGTCACAACTAATGATGTACAACTGTGGAGACTGCTCTGTGCCCGCCCCCTTCTCTCTCTCTCTCTCTCTCTCTCTTTCTCTCTCTCTCTCTCACCTTCTCTCAAACAATAAAATAAATCTTGAAAAAGAAATGAGCACTACAGGAGGTTAATAGGACCAGAGAGGGAAAGACTTTTCTCAGCACAGAAGGACCAAGAAAAACTTGGAGAAAATTATAATCTAATCATTTGTGGATGTAGGAAGTTAATGTACTTCAGAAAAATATGATCTCTTTCAGGTTGTTGTGTTTTGTTTTAATGAGTAATGCAAATATTGTTAATATTATATTCCTGATAAGAAACTGACTGTTGAGCAATATGTTTTTTATAGCTCTTAGCTTCCCCCATAACACACTATTTGCAAATAGTTAAGTTATAAAACCATAAATTTAACAGAATACATTGCATTCTTAAGTGTTCACTGAAGACAACATTCTCTGCCTCTCCAAAATGTTTAAATGCTATGTTTGTACATCTGTTGTGTGCTTTAAAGACAATGTAAACACGGAAAAAAATCTCAAAAAAATATATTGCAAATTGGCATAGCCAAAGCTTCATTTGGGAAGTTGTAACTTGAATTTGCTGGGTGAATTTAAATTTCATCAATATTAACCTACAGGGGGTGGGGAGAGATAAAAAGAAAAGCCCTGTGACCTGCAGCCCTGTTTTCAAAACAAGTCACAAGGACTCCAACTCATTTTGCCTTTACAACATTATAAGAAAGAGTTTAGGGGAAGCCGGGATGGCTCAGTGGGTTAAGCGCTCACTTTGCAGCGGTGGGGAACGAGGATCAAATCCCAGCCCCGGCCTGTGCAGAACCATGTGCTGAACTGGGAGCTCCCCAGTTCAGTTCTCTCTCTGTCTCTGTATCTCTCTCTCTCTGTCAAAAAAACAATTAAAAAATAAATAAATAAATATTTAAAAAAAGAGAGAGAGAGAGAAAGAGTTTAGAGTCCTGTACCTATGTCCAAAGCATAGCTAGCTCCTTCATTTGAATTACTCTTTTTAAAAAAATTCTCAGGGAAGCTGGGATGGCTCAGTGGGTTAAGTGCTCACTTTGTAGTCCCAGGGACCAAGGATCAAATCCTGGTCCCAGCTCATGAGGACCCATATGATGAACTGGGGTGTGCTTCTCATGCGGGAGACCCCCAGTTCAGCCCCTGGCTCGAGGGGGTGTGACTCCAATGTGGGAGGCCCCCACCCACCTGTGTGGAACAAAACCATGTTGTAAACTGATGACATACAACTATGGAGACTGCTCTGGGCCCTTTCTCTTCTCTTTGTCTCTGTCTATCTCTCTCTGTCAAAACAATAAAATAAATTTAAAAACCAAAGAAATTCTCATGGGTTTTCAAAACTGGTGCTTCTAGGTCTTTGCGACTCAAACCTACTGCTTAATAATTTTCATCATATTAATAGATAGCTGGGTTTTAGGACAAGGTACAATATGATATAGTGGATAGAAAAGCAGTGTGAGAATCAAGAAACCTGATTTTCAGTCTAGACTCTGCCAGGACTGGGTTCCTTTTACCCTTCGCCTCAGTTTTTCTAGGTAAAATGAAGACACCAAACATGACTTCCAAAATCCCTTTGGTCCGTAATAAAGACTCTTCATCTGTGCTAGGAAATTACTAACTTCCCAGGTACAAATTCATAAGAGGATTTTTCTGTGAAATTATTGCTTGAATCGTGAAAACTGAGACTCACTTCCAATCATAAATTTAAAGGCAGATTTAATCACTACCACCCCTAAGAGCCTCTACCACTTGTTAATATTTCCACTATGGCATTTATCATATTGCTTCTGGAGCAGTAGCATTAATTTTCCATGCTAGGGTGGAAGGTTCATAGGGTCAAGAATTGACTCGAATCCAATGTTTTGCCAATGTCCAGCAATGCATTACTCAGGGTAAGTGTCCAGTGAATGCCAGGGTAGTAGAAAAATGAATGAATTCGTATGTCAGGTAACTTTAAAAAATTGTCTACACAAGATCTTAGTAGTTCTCTTCATCTTGTAACTCTTTTAAGGTAGTTACACGGTGTTTTCTCATGGAAAGATTACTTTAATGACCCTGATGACTGACAACCTAAATATGTTGGATAAACAGAGAAAGCCAGCCAGGGCACTGCTAAGAATTCCACAAAATGCTAGCTCCAGAACCTCTGAACTGAGATAATCTTTCTGCAAGATTATTTAGTATCTTTTCAAAGTAAAGAGACTTTTAAGTAAAGGTGGGAAGACTTAACACAGGCTTTTACTCTCAGTCTTACCTAAAACACCATTAAATTTATACTAAATTTGTGTGTGTGTGAGAGAGAGAGAGAGAGAGAGAGAGAGAGAGAGAGAGAGAGAGAGAGAGAGAGAGAAATCTATCAAGATTAAAAGAAAGAAAGATAAGAAAATAACAACAAAATTTTAGAAATGGAAAACCAGCTGGTAAAGATAAAAAAAATTTGGCAGACCAGAGCAAGCTGAATTATAAGTCAGCAGTGGGAAAAGACAGTCAACAACCTAACTTAAACTGCAGAATCTTCTAAAGTTTAGTCAGTGGAGATGCCAGGAGAGCTCAGCAGGGTGAGTGCTTGCCTTACAACCTGGAGGTCCAGGGATTGAATCCCAGCCCGTCCCCCAGCCCATGCAAACCCGTATGCTGAAGTGTGGTGCAACTGTAACCACCGTGATGGCAGTGAAGGTTCTCGCCTCCTCACCTGTGCTGAATGAAACTATGTCACAACTATTGATGTACAACTATGAAGACTTCTCTGCCCAAAGTTTGTCTAGAAGTAGGGTGATGAGAAATAATATAAAATATGCAAGAAATTTTGTTTTTAAGATGGTATTATAATCTTAAACCCTCTTCTAAACATTGTGCATTAGGTAACTGTCCTCCCCAATCCCAGTAGAAGACTGGGGGTTTCCTCTCTGTCCCGAGAGGAAATTGCACACTGAGAGATTAAGAGAACATTTCTACACTGAGTGCTGAGAACCATAGAATTCTGGCAGCCTGGTCTTTCCCATCCAGGAAGGAGAAAGAGTCTTCTTTGAGGAATCTTGTAAATTATAAGAAGCAAGACCTAAAGATACTAATATCAGGAATTCCACTATGAAAAGCCCACCAAGATCAGCCTATAAGAAAGATCACTGTTACAAACCGCACCTATGTACACAGAGCTTCCAGTAACCTTTTTAGCCCCTACAGCCACTCTTAAATATAAACAAGTCATTTTATATAAAAACACCTACAGAAAGTCTCTACCATAAAAGATAGAAATTGAACAATTAAAAAAAACGTATTAAAGGAGATGATAACTTTAAAAAACATATCATTAATATTCTCAGCAAGGTATTAGAAAATACTGCCTCAGTGAAACCAGACACATAATATAAAATTAAACATTCAAAGCAAATCAACAAATAAGGATCTTGGAAAACAAAAGTCTGATATCAAATGAATAAATAAATAAAACCTAACAGAAAGACTAGAAGATAAAGTTGAGCTTATCACCTAGAACAGGGGTACCCGCCACTCCCAGGCCAGGGGTCAGTGTCATTTTGTGGCCTGATAGGAAATGGGCCACGCAACAGGAGGTGAGCAGGGGTTAAGCAGGCAAAGCTTCATCTGTATTTACAGCTGCTCCCCATCACTCACATTATGCCTGAGCTCCGCCTCCTGTCAATCAGCAGCAGCCTATCCCCCAACCACGCTACCTCAATCCTGCTGTGGTCTCTGGTACCAAAGAGGTTAGGAAGCACTGGACTAGAAAATAAGGGGAGAAATACAAATGAGATGCAAACTAAGAAATAAAATATATGAAAAATAAAAACATTAAACATCAATTTAGGATCTCACTATCTAAGTAACAGCATTCCCAAAAGGCTCAAACCCAGTAACAACTGAAAAAGAAGAAACAGAGACTAAGAAATCATCAAGAAAACAATTTTCAAGAAAATTTTCTAGATGTAAAGAATATGAGTTTCCACATTTAAAAAATCTACTAAATGCCCAACATAGTAAATGAAAATTAACTACAAAAAGCAAATATTTAGGAAAGCCAGGATGGCTCCGTGGGTTGAGCGCTGGCTTTGCAGCCCCAGGGTCCAAGGATCGAATCCTGGCCCCAGCTCATGTGGACCCATATGCTGAACTGGGCTGTGTTTCTCATGTGGAAGGCCCCCAGTTTGGTTCTCACTGGGGCAAGCTTCCCATGTGGGAGGTCTCTGGTATGGTCCTCAGCTCATGGGGGCGTGCCTCCCATGTGGGAGAACCCTGGCCCAGTTCCCGCCCTGCATGGGCCCCACCCACTGTGTGGAATGAAACCATGTTGAAAACTGATGACGTACAACTACGGAGACTGCTCTGGGCCCTCCCCCTTCTCTCTATCTCTCTCTGTTTCTCTGTTTCTATCAAAAACAATGAAATAAATATTGTTTAAAAAAAAACAAATCTTTATAATCTTTCAGAATTCTGGGGAGAAATATAGATCCTACAAGTTTCAAAAAAAAAAAAAAGTCAGACATGTTAAAAAAATAAGGAATTAAAACATCAGACAAGAACAACAAAACCAGAAAAGATAAGACATTATAGTGGTTCCATTTAAATTCTGGAGGAACATTATTATAACCTAGCATTCTATACCTACCCAAGTTATTTTTCAAATATGAGGAAAGATGAGATACTTTTAGATATAAAGTGGCCCAGAAAGTTAACTATATATCCTTTTTTCCATTAAAATAAGGGAGTAAACTATGAAAAAATATAGTGGATCCAGAAAAACAAGACATCTGAGCAAAGACCTGCAAAGATTTTCCAAGGTGATGGAAAGTGAGATCCCAGTACATAGGGCGTAGAAGAAAGTCACAGGTTTGGAGAGAGATCACTTCAAGAAGATGAAATTGATTTTAAAAATCTGTGCAGGGATGCTGGAATGGCTCAGTGAGTTGAGCACTCGTCTTGCAGCCCGGGGTCCAAGGATCATATGCTGCAACCCCCACCCCCACCCCTGTGGACACATATGCTGAACTGGCTGGGAGGAGTTCCATGCAGGAGGCCCCTGACCTCATTCCTGCCCTGCGCAGCCCCATGCCCACCTGTGGAATGAAACTATGTAGAAAACTAATGATGTGCAACTATGGAGACTGCTCTGGGCCCTCCCCTTCTCTCTCTCTCTTTCTCTCTCTCTCTCTCTCTCACTCTGTCAAAAACAATAAAAATCGACCTTAAAAAAAAATCTGTGCATCTGAATGTCTCAGACCACTGGCAGAGACTTGGAGCTAACTAGTAGAAAGTATGTAGGAAACTGAGCAAACAAAAAACAAGACAACTCTCAACCACAGAGTAAAACAAAAGCAAGAGTAATCATAGTTTAACCTGGCTTAGTCATGAAAAGTATTTACCTCATCAAAATAATGTAACTACTGAAGTACTGATTTAACCTAAACAGCAATGACACAGCCCAGAGAAAAGATGGTGGAAAGAAAAGGATGCCGACTATGGTGAGAATGTGACGATGCGAGAGAGCTGAAAACCTCCTTTCCATAGTGGGACATCAAAAACAGAGCTGAGAAATGAAGAGACAGTGAGAAAAGAGTATTATTTAGACTACAGAGGCAAATACCAATGGGAATTGAAAGTGATTGTCTCTGGGGCGGAAAGCGTATTGAGGGAGGGGACAGGAACTGCTATCTTTGATCATATATTTCCTATGTGGCAAAAATAAGATAAGGGGAAGCCAGGATGGCTCAGTGGGTTAGGCGCTCACTTTGCAGCCCCAGGGACCGAGGATCGAATCCCGGCCCCGGCCTGTGCGGAACCATATGCTGAACTGGGAGCTCCCCCAGTTCAGTTCTCTCTCTGTCTCTGTATCTCTCTCTCTCTCTCTCTCCTCTGTCAAAATAAATATATATATATATATATATATATATATATATATATACTTAAAAAAAAAGAAGTAATTAAAAAAATAATAATAAGATAAAAAAGGAGCAATTGCCTCAAATTTTATTCACGGGGAATCGTCTTTACAGCCCTTTGCTCTAGAAATGTTTACGAAGGAATGAGTAGCATGGGAGGCTGCAGGGTGTTCCTGGACACCCTCTCGTGTCTTTACTATGTCATCATTCAGTGGTCAGTCAAGATGACAAGAGGTCGCTCAGAGAAAAGACAAGGCTGTCTTTGCCATCTGTAACCGCTCTTTATGGTTATGAGATGAAAATCGTCTGCTGACCCTCATTTTTTAAATCTTGTTCATAAATCTTTCACCAGCCAAGCCGAGACCTTCGCTATACCAGGTGGTATTCTAGATTGCAACCATTGATTATGGCTGTCCAGTCTGGTAGTGTCTTCCTAGAACAGTGTTAAGATTAATCCCAAAACAATGTCTTCATGGGGTTACCATATTTTACAGCTCTATAACGAGTTACAACTAAAGGTTAAGACTGAAAGGATTATACTTGGGGTTCATTTAACAATTAACCCATTGGCTTACAAAGACAGTGATTTGCTGGTCTCTTGCGTAAACAGTTCATTCATAATAAAAAAATACAGTATATATTTGTAACACAGCAATCTAGAATAATGCTAATTTTCATTAAAAAGCTATGCAAAGCCTACCAGTTATAAAATATTCTTCAATAGATGGATTTCTGGAAAATAAATGGTAATTCTGGGGGTGAAAATCAAGAAACATTCATAAGTCAATGTTAAGCAAATCTGGATCTATCTGACTTAGCCAAATCCTGTGGCTATAATTTTGAACCAGAAGTTATAACAAGGTAGTTTTGAGATACTTAATAATAGCTACATTGCAATGACTGCTTAATATATGTCAGGCCATGTGGTAAATACTTTCATATATTATCTCATTTAATCCTCTAAACCACTCTATGGATAGATAAATACTATTATTATCTCCATTTTAGAGATGAGAAAATATAGGGTTAAGGAGATTAGGAATCTTGCCCCAGTATCTTCAGCTAGGAAATGGACAGGCAAAAATCAAAACCAGAATTGGTTTCAGAAACTGCTCTTTTAAATTTCTGTCTTCTCTAAAGAAAGGTAGCCAGAATGTTAAAATATATACCATTGTCAAGGGAAGTAAAAGCACAAATAAACAAATGGGACCTTATTAAGCTAAAAAGCTTCTGCGCTGCAAAGGAAACCATCAACAAAGCAAAGAGGCAACCAACCAACTGGGAGAAAATATTTGCAAACAATGCCTCTGATAAAGGGCTAATATCAAAAATATATAAAGAACTTGTACAACTCAACAAGAAAAAAACAA
>PVKE010041985.1:0-13936 GCA_004027555.1 Craseonycteris thonglongyai | reverse complement strand
TATTTAAAAATATAACAAGTTAAAATAATATAAAAGGTATCCTTAAAAAAAAAAACTACAAATACTCCACTAATGTGAACAATGGCCTTGCATTTCCTTGGAAAGTAAGGGTAAGTCAGGTTTGTATGTTGTTTTTAATTTTAGGCACGATTCCAAGTTCTCATCGATAAGCCGATTTCTTAATTTACTCTTGATAAAGAGTTCATGCTTGAAAGTGATTGTTCGCATAAATATGTAGACCCAAATAAGGTAAGAACAGCAAACGCTAGTTTCTTCAGTTGATCATGAGTCAGGAATACTATTCCAGGTGTTAAAAATCAACATATCTTTCCTCTCCAGATCTTTCAAAGCAGACCACTTGTGCTGTAAACTTAATTCACATTTATTTTTCTCCAATAGCTCTAAATTGGCACAAAGACGCTCGAATTTTGAGCTCCACAATTCTTTATTTTTTAAATCCAGCAACTGCATTTCAAAGCTGCCAATATCAATATTAAAGGGCGAAAAATTTATTTCTGTTACCGTGGCATTCAGAGGTTTTTTAACAAAGGCTCACGTCGCTTTGCTGTTTCTAAAGTCTTTGAACCTGCTGAGAAAAGTCTCCTTCATATTTAACAGTGTTATTCTGAAATAGCAAATGTCAGTATTAGACTTATTTTCTCGACAATATTTCAATAGGCATGGAAAGTGAATTAGAGTTTCTCTTTCAAAATCTTCGGCAAAAAGCGACGATTTGTTTTCGAATGAAATTACTTCTAACATTGAAAAAATTGTGTTTCCTTTTCCTTGTAACTTACGATTAAGCTGATTTAGATGAGAAGTAACATCCACCATGAAATAAAATTTCTGGATCCACAGATCGTTCGTTAGCTCTGCATAGTGAACACTCTTCTCAAGAAGAAATGCTTTTATTTCAGTAAACAGTGAAGTGAAACGTTTTAAAACGTTTCCTCTTGATAACCAACGAACCTTGTTATGCAGCAGAAGATCTGCATACTCACTCTCTACCTCAATTAGAAATTCTTTAAATTGGCGATGGTAAAGAGCTTTAGCTACAATGGAGTTGATAATCTTAATCACCAATTCCATTACTTTGCAAATTTCTTCAGGAAATGTCTGCGCACATAGTGCTTTCTGATGAATAATACAATGGTAAGTAAGTATCTCGTGATTAATTTTTTCTTTCAAAATAGCGACAAACCCATTTCTTGCACCTGTCATACTTTTTGCTCCGTCTGTTGAAATCAAGATAATTTTTTCTAATGGAATTTGATGTTTTTCGAAGCACTCAATTACAACATTTGCTATATCTACTCCACGCGTTTGTCCTTTGAGTGGCAATAATGCCAAAAGTTCCTCTTTAGGGCCTGTAGTGGAGATAAATCGCACAAAAAGAGAAACTTGTGCTGTGCCATTTATATCACTAGACTCGTCAACTGCTATTGATAGAGTTGAGGCCAATTTGAGATCTTCAATTTGTTGGTTTGTTATGTTTGCAGACATTTTTACTGTTCTATCTTTCACTGTTTTAGCAGACAAAGGTATCTCACGAATTTTTTTAAAAATGTCTGCTTTATTCTTAAAATCTTGTAAAAGCTCTTTGGATGCACTTATAAAACAACTCCTTATGTAGTCTCCGTCCGTGTATGGCTTTCCTCTCTGAGCAATCTCCTGACTAACTACAAAACTTGCCATATTAACATTGTTAGAAGATTGCACCCAGTGATTAAAAACAAAAGCTGACCTTTGTTGTCTCCTCTGGAGTTCCTCGACTGCTTTCTTCCTATTTGTAGTTAAAATACATTTCGGCGGGCAGCAATTCGATGGAGGTAATGATACACATGTTTGCGAGCGACTATCCGTGCTATTGTTGCTTTCTAAAATGTGCCTCTTTTCTGTAGGCTTACATTTCAAAAATGTTTACTCGTCTCTTACAAGGCAAGTTAATAAATAATATTCCGTGCCTGCACTAAACATTTCGTGGAAGAGCCGCAGCCAAGGAGTCAAAGAGCCGCATGCGGCTCTCGAGCTGCGGTTTGCCGACCACTGGACTAACCCATTCTTTCTTCCTTTCAGCTCTGCACCAGCTTTAGCTGAAGAGGCCAACCTGAAGCCGAAGTGTTTACTGACAACTGAGCTCTGAGGGGTTGCCTCCTCCCCTTCTGTAACTGGAATGCCTAGCACTCTGCAGCAGTCCATCCTGGAACCAGTTTCCTTCCACTGAAATGTGTGGGATTCAGGAGCTTGTCTTTTTCTCGTTGGGTAAAAAAGCTCACCTAGATTTGACTTCAACTCCATGAAAAGCAGCTACATTTCCCATTCACCTGGAAGGGTTTAATTACACTGCACATTTTCTCAAATAAGGGTATCTGGTCTTCTCATTTCTATAATTTTATTAAAATTTTAAATTTCTGAAATAAGGGACTACTTTCCCTGTAGTTTCGTCCAAATTCTTGGCTCCACCTAGTGGCTGTAATTGTTCATAATGTATCCATAGCTAGTCTGTTTCTGGTAGTGAACAGCCTATTGAATATTATTTTTCTCTGTAGTGTCAGGGTGAGTGGCTTGATCTGAATGCCTGTTAAAGAAATTGTACTTTTTCATGCAAATCAGGAACCTAGGAAATTAAGGAGCACATTATGTGGGTAGATTAAGGGCTGGCTTTTTTACAATTATTACAATACTAAAAAGTTTAGAATACAGGATGTTTTCACATGTCGCCTATACTTTTGACTTATTACTGGACTAGTTTTTTAATACTCCAAAGTTTACATCAAAGTAAGAAACGTTGAGAACTACAGAGAAATCAATTGCCTGTAATATTATTTTTAACACCGCCATCCCACAGGGTGCACTCTCATGCACCACACACACATTCTTTTAAACTTTGCATCCTGGAAGGTGAGGGGTATAAGACCTTGAGGTATTTATTTACACTTGTTCCTGAGCCGGCTGAGGCGTGCTGGGGCTGTGAGTGGCTTGGGGCTGCCTCTGCTGCACACTGGTTCCTACGGGGACGCAAGCCCATGTCCTTCTAGTATAAGCTGAATACATTTGGAGCTTGTGCACGGAAGAAAACAAAGGAAAAACTGGGCAGAAATAGGGGATTGGGGTTGGGGGGTCTTGTCTCTTGAACACCACCATGTCTGAAACTAAATGTGACATACTCAAAGAACTCACATCTCACATTAGGAATTTTGTTTGATTTAAGTTCTCTAGAATATCCTCATCTCTTTTGGTCTGTACAAAAGAATAAGTAGTACATGATCATTATAGAAAATAGAGAAAAGTGTAAAAATAAGCAATTTTTAGCTTTAAAGCTTTCAAATGCACAAGGTAAACCTCAGTTGCTGTTGGCAATGAGATGATGTAGAAACCATGTTGGTAAAGTGGTCGTTAACTCCTGTGGTCAAGGTGTTAAACTGGTGTTAAAGTGTACCTCTTGGGATTTGTACTTTAGTTGTCTGCCCTGTGATGTGTGTGTAATTAAGTGCTAATTTATGCTGCTCAGCATAAGAGAACAGTTTATGATCTTGAAACTCCATCATTTGGACTGTCCAGGTTCCCTGTAGCATAATCCTGAGCTCAGGCAAACACACACTAGTGTCTGCCTGGAAAGCTGAGGAGTTTTCATCTGTGGTGGTTCCCAGGGAGCTGTAGAGATGGGAAACCACTTTTTCACAAAACAGTTTTGCTGAAGGGAAGAAAGTTGGTGCTTGCTGCCGGCTGCCTCCCCTTAGCCATTATGCTAAGCTCGTGAATTTCATTGGCAGAACTCTCGCCTCTTAATTGTAAAACAGATTTTCTCGCAGCTGTAGTGACACCTAGAACCAGAATCTTGACGCAGGACGTGTTGGACTGGACAGTTTTCAGTGTGCCATCAACCCTAGATGTACTGAAAGGTGAAAATTGTGTTTCTAACCACAGAACAGCTGAAGGCATTACGAGCTGAGAAGGCTTAAACCGCCCATTCAGTTTATATGGTGGTACTGCCATTTGAAACTGAAAATGTAGAAACTAAGTTGTTGAAAATATTCTCTAACCTTTGAGTCTTCGGGAACCTCTATTCTTGCCAGTCAAAATATTGGTAGGGACTTTCTTAACATTTGAATCTCAAATTTTGTCTCGTGTCCTGACATACAGTGGTAAACATGGAAATTAATGCTTGAATGATGGAGTGGCCCTGACAGATTAGGTGCCTGTCAAGTGTCCCTGCCCTGTCCTGTGTGTTGCTGGTGCCATCCCAGAGCTACAGTGACACTCTTCTTGTGCCACTCATCTGAGGTGGCGGAGCAGGAGGGGCAGGGCTGAGGACACCTGACTGTGCTAGGTGGGGAAGGGGAAAGTCTGTCTCTGAGGAGAGAGACCTGTGTGTGTCAGAAAGGATGCTAGCAGAGAGAGATTTGAGAGGATGCTGGAGACAGAGGCAGGCTGCATACACTGAAGTGGGAAGAGGGACAGAACAGCTGGTGACGTGCAGGGAGTAGTACTTCATTCCAAAAGATTAAACTCCACCTGCACATCCACATCACCTGATGAGCTAAGTCAAGGTCTGATCCTCAAATGAGGTAAAATAGTCCTACTTACTGTTCAGAATGACTGCTGGTTGGGCAGGGAGTTTCTCTGTATCTAGATGAGGCTTCCATGCAATAGTACAAAGAAATAGTAAAAAGATTGGCAACGTTTAATCCAGTTAGGAATGATGTGAACATGTTTGAAAAGAACTAGTTCATTTGAGCACTCCAGTTAGAAAGCTGTTAGCATTCCTCTTTTGGAAGGCAACATGGAGGTGATTATAACTGAGATAACAGACCCAGATCAGCAAAAAATAACAGAAGGCTGCTTTAGCTACAGGCTCTACTACCCGGTGGGTACTTTCCAGATTTTACTCTGGTAACTCATTAAGAGCAGCGATGATGGGACTTGTGACAGTGCAGGGATTTTTTGCCATTGGCTCATTGGTCTGGAAGGTGTTGCTGGCCTGTTTTCTAATAGTTTGCTGAGTGCGCTGCTCTGGCAACACTTGTCACAGTGCCCTGCAGTAGCCAGCGTGCTGCTGGGCTTCGGGGAGCAGAAGGACCTCTGATCAGTCCACTTTGCAGCCTGGGTGTAGGGGAAGGGAAAGTGGGCATTGTGGGATAAAATAGATGGGTTACTGTCAGCCCTGGACTCTTCAGAACTTGTACAATAGTCAGTGATTCTTACTGTTGGTCAGTAGTATCCCGTTTGTATACATGGGGAGGGCTGGTTGTTTTTTCTTTCCTGCCCTTCTGGAAACACTGCTGGACAGAGGGGTGATTAGGTTCCTTTGATCTTGGTAAATTTAGACATACCCTTAGCAGCTTTCCTAGATGTTTATATTGTTCTAAGACAAATTCTTTTAAAAAATATTTCTTATACTCTACTTTTTGTCTGCTTTTACACAATTACAGATGTTCTGTGGCAATTTAGGATGAAAGCCCTGAGTTGTTCTTGCATCTTGACTGCTTATTCTCTTATGCTTCTCAATTCTGACTGAAACTGTTGCCCCTGACTTCTCTTAAATACTGTGAGCCCCAGAAAGGAAGCTCGAGTGCCGCTTCAGAAAGCTGTTAGAGCAGAATCATTTGGCAGTCACTTACAGACAAAAACCTTTGATAGTGCTTCTGTAAGGAAGAGTCTTGAGAAGCAAAGTTCTTGTCTTCTCGTTTAGAGCAGGGTCGCAAACGTTCTGTAAAGAGCAGAGGTCATTAATACTTTACCACTCAACTCTGCTGGGTAGTGCAAAGGCAGCCTAGACTACTAGTGGCGCCTGCATGGGCACGGCTGTGTCCTGGCCAAGTTTTATTTACGAAAATAGGTGCTGATTCTCTATCTCAATTCAAGCTTTCTAGCTTAGTAGAGTGGCTCCCTGGGAGTCCCACCGGTATTCTGATAGGTTCTATAGCAGCGTCTGTCACTTGGGGCACCTGGCATTTCTACATGTTGGCATCCTCACTCACTGGATAAGATACAGTCATGGACTGCCCGGCTCTGCATGAGGGCTCACTTGTTTCTTATTAATCTTGCCTTTAGCCTTTTATTGCTTAGAGAGCTGCAGTCTCCTGCAGATCGAAGAATGCACATTTCTGTGTCATTTGCCCTTTTTTCCTCTCAAAAAATGTAAACACTCTGGTTCTTGAATGAGCCGAAGGAAGTTGGAAGCTTTTTCTACCTGTTAGCCCCCGGGAGGAGAAATTTGGATTATAGAAATGTGCCCTGAGCCAAACTCTGCTGTATTGATGTGTTGGTAGAGCTTTGATTGTTTCCAGTTCTAAGAGCTAGGATCCGAACTCTCTTGATCACGTTGCTTGAGACAATAATCCAGTGACTTCCCAGGATTTCCCTTTATCAGACAGGTGTCTTAGCACAAATCCCTTGCTCTTTTTATCTTCATAGCTGGATATGATAGACAGTTATGAGGACTTCACTAACTATTTTGAGTTTATTTTTTATATGTAAAGCTTTGTAGTAGCTTTTAAAGGGTAATTTATTTTTATATCAAGTGCACCATTCATTCAGTGTGTCCCACAGTTTTATATGACTTGTGTTAGAGGCACTGCACTGAACTGTGAGTTGTTTGCTGACATGACAACTGTAGATGTGACCACAAATAAAGCTTTTGTGAAACACGGTTTCATGAGCTGTCTCGGTTTCTTGGAAGGATTAACACCTCCATGCTGCCCTTTGTGTCTCCTCAGCAGGATCATTAGATCGGAGTTGCCATTAGTAGGAACACGAAGGGGTGGACGGGAGCAGTGGGCAGAAGTAGCAGCTCGTTCGGTGGTTGGTGGGTCTGGTGTGAATTGGGAAGCGGAGGCATTTTGACAGTTAAGAACCTTGTTGGTCACACACAGCACAGTCTGGAGGGCACAGTGGTCATTCCCAGGAGCAGCGTGGTGCAGTAGAAGCGCAGCTCTACTACTTAATAGCCCCGAGACTTTGAGTAAATTGTTCTGTGGACCGTTCCTGTGCCTCTGGGGCTCTGTCTGAAGTGATGCATTCAGCTGCGGTGCAGTGTGTGGGGCAGGGTGGGGAGGGGTCCTCTGCTTGGTGCCCACCCCCTGGCCTGCTCCAGGCTGGCACACCACCCACTGGGAAGAACGGTGCTGCCAGGTTCTTTTCAGGACTTGTGCTGGGCAGTCATTCAGCACCAAGGCTTCTGAGAAAGCCTCATCCGCCCCTCCTCCCCGCTCTTGTGCCTGAGACAGGCGGCACTGGGCCTTGGAGACCAGGGAGCTTCTCGGGCTCCTCAGAGGCGAGCCGGGAGAGGCAGGCACCTGGGCTTTGTCACCTGTGCTGGAAGCGCTCCTAGAAGCGATTTCTTTTTCTTTTTTTGGCAATAAGCAACCAAAGTTGCTCTCACTCAAGCCAAATGACTCACTGGAGAGATGTGGGGAGCTCTGTGAAACACCAGGAAGGCAGGAGTATGGGCAGAAGTACGGGGGGAGTGTGGACCCCATCCCCAGCAGCAGCAGCCTGGCCTCTCCTGTTCAGATGGCAGGCCACAAGCTTCGAGCGGCGCCCGGAGTCGTGTGCCCACACCTTGGGTTCAGAGGGCAGGGACCTGACAAGCATGCGGTTCCACAAAGGAAAGAGGGTGGACACTGGGCTATGGTAACCACCGCAGAATGAGCCATGCCACACAGAAAGGGTGTGTTCAGCACCTGGAAAAGGCAGGGGCACAGAGCCGGTGGCTGCAGAGCTCCGGCCGGGAAGCCCAAGAAAAGGAACTCAAGGTTGCTTTGGTGGCACTGTGGTCTGTCCTTCAACCCAACTGTGCTTAGATTCCAGGACTCCATCTGAGACCTAGAGGGGCACAGAGCAGCCCTTCTCTCCACAGTGTGTACCCCGGGACAGTCCCAGCCCTCGTGGTCAGGTGCCCTGTGCAAAGATAAGGACTAGCCTGCGCTCTCAAGCCTGGAAACTGGGATGTTGTGGCAGAAACAGATTTTCAATAAGGCCTCTGATTTTTTATTTTTCTATACAAAAAAAATTTTTTTCTGGTGGGTGGGGGAAGGTGAGAGAGAGAGAAGGGGGTGGGCCCAGAGCAGTCTCCGTAGTTGTGCTTCATTCATTGTGACATAGTTTCGTTCCACACAGGTGGATGTGGGGCTGTGTGGGGTGGGGACCGTACTGGGGACCTCCTGCATAGGAAGCAAGAACCTGCACCATCATCCCAGCAGTTACCAGTTGAGCTGCAGTTCAGCACGTGGGCCTGCACAGGCCGGGGCCGGGACCCAATTCTCGGACCTCGCCGTTGCAAGGCAAGCGCTCAACCTGCTGACTATCCCAGCATCCCTTGTACGATTATCTTTATTTTAACATTTAAAAGAATCATGTTAGATTAGATATTCAGACCATATTCATCTTATAGCTGAAAGTATGTGCCTTTTTATTAACCACTCCCCACTCCCCTGACTCCCAGACCCTGGCACCCTCCATTCTACTCTTTCTCTATGAGTTCAGCATTTTTAGAATCTACACATGAGTGAGATCATACAGTGTTTGTCTTTCTCTGACTTATTTCACTTAGCCTAATGCCCTCAGGTCCATTCATGTTGTCACAAATGACAGGATTTCCTTCTTTCTTGTGGCTGAACAGTATTCTGTTGTGTATATATTACATTTTCTTTATGCATCCATCAGTTGATGGACACTGGTTGTATTGGCTTTTGTTATAATCAAGATATACTGTTGAATAATGCCACTGGTCTTAATCTAGTCTTAGGTTAGGGACTGTCTTGCAAAACGACACGGGCAGTTGGCACACAATTCCATGTGCTGGTTGATCCCCTAGGAATTCTCCGCTTGGGAGCCCCTGCTCTGGATGGGTGACAGGAACGTCTGGCCAGACGAGGTCATGGGAGTAAGTGGAGGGGGCGGCTGCTCGCGTGTAGTGCTGACCAGCCGTAAAAGCTCAAGTGCCTGTTTAACGAAGGCTGGAAGACGCAGAGTTCTCCGCCTAGAATATTAAAGAACACGGCTCTTTAAACCACCTGAGGTATATGTCTTCTTATTGAATTACAATAGAGAAGCCTGTCCTGTTGGATCCTTGTCCTTGTCCTTGTCACGGGGTGAGAAGAGTACCAGCCCCGTGTGTGTGTGCAGGTTAAATGAGTTGATACTGGAATCCTTGTGTCCAGCCCTGCGCTCCACCCAGATTCCCTCCTGCTTCCATTTGGACGTTACACAAGCACTTCAGGCTCTGTAGCTAAAGCCGGACTTCAGGTTCTGGCAAAACCCCACCCCACACGTGCCCAAGTTGCTGCTTCTCTACGGTCCTGGTCCTGGTCCTGGTCGCAGTGATTGTCTGCCTGCCCTTGATTCCTCTCCTCTCCCCTCCCGGGTAGGCTGGCCAGGGCCTCCTGTTTTAAAAGGGACAGAAAACAAGGCTACTGCCCCGTTTCAAAGAGTATGTGTGTGTGTGGTTAGCCTACTGACACCTGGAATTTAGTGAGACCTACTAGGCTGACGTGTGTACTGTTTGAAACAGGACAGCCCTGTTGCTTTCTGTCCCCTTTAAAATGGGGCATCAGGGGAAGCCGGGATGGCTCAGTGGGTTAAGTGCTCACTTTGCAGCGCTGGGGACCGAGGATCGAGTCCCGGCCCCGGTCCGTGCAGACCCATATGCTGACCTGGGGAGTGCCCCCAGTTTAGTTCTCCCTCTGTCTCTGTCTCTGTATCTCTCTCTCTCTCTGTGTCAAAAATTAATAAAATAAATAAACTTAAAAAAAAAAAAATGGGGCATCTGGTCAACCTACTCCCGGGTCAAACCAGTCCTCTCCGGTGGGTCTGTCTCTGAAAGACACCCGATGACCAAGTCAGCAGCTGCCTTGAGCTCCTGCCACCTCCTCCTTGTTGGTTTCCCTGTTTCCCTCCACTCGGTCATGTGGATCTATTTTCCAGCTGTGACCGGAAGGAAGGTCATGCTCCTCTGAGCCGAAGCCTTAGCGGCCTCCCATCGCCCTGGGCACGGAGTCCCAACTCCTCTGCTGCCCCGCAGCGCCTGTCTCAGCTGGCTGCGCCTCCCTCCTGCCCGGCACTGGGTGTTCCCAAGCCCTGGCCTTGAGACTCTTTATTCAGGGCTCAGCTTGCACGTCATTTCCCCCGATGTCCCTCCACGCACTCCAATATCAGCCCATTTCTACTGCCACCACTCTTTGTGAGTGACTTGTTAACTGTCTTCCTGATGGTACATGCTTGACCCTGGCTGCACCTGAGGTGCCCGGCCACTGCCTGGTATGCAGTTGGTGCCCAACTATTTGCTGAACGAATGCTGAATTGAGTAAGCAACCGCGATGTCTCATGGACCCACCAGGTCCTTAATGTAGGGTTCCCATTTACCCCTTACCACACTCGTGTGGTCTTATAAAGAGCCCGGAGGCCTGGCAGGCTAGACCAGGAGTCAAACCAGGTCTGTTTGACTCTTAATGCCTGGATTCGGCATATCCCAAACCTCAGGCACCCATCCACACACTGGTCACCAAGTGTCCTGGTTTGCCTGAGACTGACAGGGTACCTGGGACCTGGGACTTGCAGAACTAAAACCAGGTCGGTCCCAGGCACCGAGAGAACGACTTGTCACTAACAGACCACCTTCACAATTTCACTACATCTCTTGTTAGTTACTTAGTATTTGTCTCTACATTATCTTTTTATCAACTTGCTTTTACACAGCATCATCCTAAAACATAAATCATAGTTGTGATGAGCTGGGGATAGTTTTGCTAATGTGCAGTACAATAAACAGTTATTAAAATGGAAAGTGGTCTGTATGTCACATAAAGCCATCCCACACAGCCACAGCTTTGGAAGCTCTGTTCATCTCCACACTTCCCCAGGCCCAGGACCTGTTCTGCCTCTGAGCCCTCCCTGTCGCCTGGTTCTAAGCGTGTCAGCACTCACTACAGTGTGTAGGTTATCACCTTCAGTGGTCACAGACTTTCCACGAGGGCTGTTCTCACTAAGATACCAATGAGTAACTTATTAACAAAGCCTGGGGGTAGGGGGGCGGGGAAGCCGTGGTTCTGGGTCACACAGCTGGTGCTTGTCACGGACAATATATGAACCCTAGGCCTTCTGTGGCCTCGCTCAGGCAGAGCCAGGACCGGGCCCAGCTCCTTAAAAATGCCTGGTTGCTGTGGGCTAGCCTTGGAACTCTGCGCCTGCTTCTCAAGCAGGGTGCTGAGGGCTCTTGTCCTGAGTCCTCTGGCCTCTGCCTTGGCATGCCCCGTCATCCTACAGCTACCTGCAGTCCAACCAGCCCTCCCCCACCTCCCCCAGTTCCATCCGGGGGACAGGCTGGAAAGCCCTGCCTCAGTGAAGCCCACTCATAATTAGCCTCCTTTGCAGCTCGGAGTAAGAGTGAATGCGTGCAGTTTTGCAGTGCTCTCTGACTTCTGAGCAGGGCTGGTTTGGGGTGAGGCAAGGGGGGCACTTAGAGCTCAGAATTAAAGTGGCTGTAGGGGCACCCACCCTGAAGTGCCTCCTTCCATGTTGCACCCTATGTCTCCCTCATGTCACCTGAGCTCATCCCTGCTTCTGAGGGCTGGATGCTATATCCAGATCATAAAACGATCTGAGGATGGGGCTCGGGCTCTGATCATCAAAGGCAGCAGCCCATTTGGAGCCGTCATGGACATCTGCGAATCTGACCTCAGCGCCTGGAAGTTGGGGTGAGTACACTGACCTGCCCAGAGCCAGCCCCTTGCCCCCTGCCACCCCGTAGGTCACAGATGCAGAAACCCAGAGATGCTTAGGGGGTTCTGCCAGGGCGGGGCTGTGGGCAGGCGGACCCAACCAGGGAAATCCTTTCAACTACCTGGGCCGTGATGTGCCCGGTGGCCACACGGGGGCGCTGCAGCACTGAAAAGACCTGGCGGGTCCAGCTAGAAGGGAAGTTGTGCTGGGGTCACTTGCAGCCCCTGCAGGGTGTGAGTCCCGCTGGGAAAGTGAGAGGGAATATTATGGGCTTGGTGTTGGCTCTTTAGGGAGAGTGTCCGAGTAAGACCAACATACTTCCTCACCAGGAAGCAGAAGCCTCCAGGACAGGGCTGTCCCTGGGCCCTGAGGCTTTCACTGCCCTTTGCTCCAGGCCTGGAACGGCATCACGAGCACCAGCAACAGCGCAGGTGCTCTACGCAGCTTGTCTCTGTACCACCCAGGAACCTGTTTGGTGGCTCTTCCTCTCCCCCCGGTCCCTGTCCTGGCTTCCTGCCCACACTGCCAGGCCTAGGCCCTCTTGCTTTCCTTCCCTGGCTTTGGGTTTAGGTGGGGGTGGGGGTGGGGTAGGCTGTTGGGCCTCGGAACCCTTGAGCTTCCTCCTTAGGGGACAGCGCCCCAGGCCTGCTGACAGACCAGCTGCGCAGGTCCACACCTGCCACACTCTCCAGCAGATGACAGTGCGTGCAGTCACAAGGCTGAATTTTTTTTTTTTTTTTAAATAGAAAAGGGCTTTAAACTGTTACAAAATATATCACACATACCAAGACAGCACAAGCTTAAATGCACAGCTGAACACTGTATCATCAAGCAAACACTCTCACAGCCACATCCCAGATCAGGAAACAGAAGATGGTGACTCCAGACCTTCCCCCCAGGTCCCTTCCCAGACCAGGTACCCACAAAGCTAACACAGTCTATGCATCCCTAAACAGCAAACTTCAGTTCTGCCTGCTTCTGAACGTCACATAAAACTGGAATCAGACTAGCTGCATTCTCAACTTCTCCAAGTTTGTGCTCAATCCAAGTACTGGTATTTGTTGAGCACCTACTATGTGCCAGGCTCCCTGCTAGGTGCATAGGACACAGCAGTGTGCACACTCCGTGATGGTCCTGCCACATGGAAAGTCCACACTAACAGTGCCCTCCATAGCGGTCCCCGAGGCCAGCTCCGCAAGGCTGACAGTGCTTCTCCAGATATTCGGGACCCTCCTTCTGGGCTCTGCTCCTGTCTTCATCGCCCCTCCTCCCTTCTCCCAGCCTCAAGTAAGGCAGGTATCCACCTGATTTTTGTCAATTCCAGTTTTTTACAGCTGGATCCCATACTCTGCTCCCTGGACTTGGCTGCAGATGATTTTTGGTTGTTTTAAAACATCAAGTCTCCCCTCAGAGGACAGACATTTGCTACTTGAGACCGTGCAAAGCATGCTGTCTAGGCAGTGACCACAGACCCCACGCTGCGCTGGCCGTTGGAGCATGAGACAGACTGCTGAGGGGCCTTTCCGGGGGCTGAGCACAGCTGGCTGGGGTGCAGTTGCGATGTGTGCTGACACTTTCCTTACCTTATCTCCCACCATCTCACCCTGCTCCACTGCTGCCTGCAGGCTGGGCTCCTGGAGTTTGTCTTGGCTGATAAGCAGTGACAGATCTCAGGCCTCTGCCTGTCTGAAGTGCCCCAGCCTCCACCAGTTCTGAGCTCACGCAGCTGGCAGAACAGAGGTTCTATAAAGCAGCAGAGACTGGTTTCAGGGAAGACAGTTTTTCACCGACTGGGGCAGGAGGGAGGGTGTGGACGGGAGGGTTTGGGATGATCCAAGTGCATTACATTCACTGTGTGTTTTATTTCTATTATTATTACTATCATTATTACATTGTAATATATGGTGAAATAGTTATACAACACACTTGCCATTATAAAGCCTGCCATCAGATGCAGCTTGTCACTTACCACTCACTGATTAGGTTTATATATGAGTCTGCAAGCAATTGATTGATTATGGTCTCTGTGCAGTCAAACCTCTCCGCTAATGTTTTTTTTGTGTATTTTTTTTAATTGTTAAATTTAATGGGGTGACATTGGTTGATAACAATTAGATAGTTTCCAGATGTACAACTCCACATCATATCACCCAGGCATCGCATTATGTGCCCACCACCCAGAATCAGCTCCCCTTCCATCACCATATATCTGGTG
>PVKE010041984.1:0-13937 GCA_004027555.1 Craseonycteris thonglongyai | reverse complement strand
CCTGGGCATTAGGGGTTAGGAAATGGAAATATTATAGCAAAATAGACATGTTCTCAGACTGCAGAGGAGCTTATGGCTTTGTGGGGGAGGCAGTACTGTTCAACTAATCATACATATAAAGAAGCAAACTGAAATACATTGTTAGTAAAGAAGAATGCAGGGTTAAGAGTATATAACAGGAGGACATGATGGCGGGGCTGCGTGTTGATGCAGAGAAGTCCTTCCTATGGAAATAATAGCTTCACATAGGTGAAATTATTTGGGAATCTCTGTTTAAAAAAAGGAGTGGGAGTTTAATTGAGTGAATGTATAAGATATTGAAAATGGAAAACAAAGGATAGACCAGAGGAAATTTGGGGACAAGAACAGAGCATAGATTGGAATAGGATGTATGCAAAAAAGAGAAGAGTTTATAATGTCAAAGGAAAAGGTGTGAAGCCTCAGATGTGTTCATTCTGATACTGAAAAAATTTTTTCTTAATTATTTTTTTTTTATTTAAGAAATATTTATTTGAAATTACTGTGTCCAGGAACAATGTTAACATGAAGAGTGAAGGGAACAAGAGGAGGGAGAGAATATGGGATGCAAATATGTTTAAGATGGTGCAGCACTAAGAAACTTACTATATAGATTGTATGGAGACAGCCAATTATATCTTAGTGTACCTGTAGTAAGTGCCTGATAAAGGTGATGACAAAGTACACTATAGCTGAGACCAGCCGTTGAAGGAGTGAGGAAGAGTGCTGAATGTTATTCTTCATAATAGCATATTTGAAATCATTATCTGATTTGATTACTGGAGAGTGCAGAAAAGTGGGGTGTATACTATTATGCATTACATCTTTTGGAGTATGATAATCGATCATAATTTGTATTCCAGATAAAATATGAATCTTATATCTGAAGGAACACTATAATTTCCAGAATTAAATGATTGATACAAGTGCCTCAAAGAGATCACCAAATACATTTCTGTAAAGGAAATAGCTGTCCTTTGAGGCTTTAGCTGCATCAATGAGGCGCAGAACCCATCTGGAGACTACCCACCCAGCTTCCTTTTATGTTCTCAGAGTGGTGAACTCTCCTCTATTTTAGGTTTGGGGTAGTGGCTAAAGCTGTTTTTGTTTATTTGGCAATGTAGCTAAAATGTTGATTTGGTTTTAATGTTTGTACATTAAAAGTACGTATTTATATTTTCAATTATTCATTTACAGATTACTGACACTTTTAACATATGTATAAGTTTTACATATTTTCACCTTGCTTTTATTGTTTCTATGTAATTTGTTTATATATACCTGCTGCCTACTGAACTGTGAACGCTTGGACATCAAGAACTGTGTCTTATTTGACTTTTTATTCCCTGAAGCTCACAAATATAGCACTGAGAAGGCACTCAGTAAATGTTGGCTCAGTTAATTACAAAACAATTTCTACTAACGCTTTTAAGTCATGATTAAATTACTTTTCTTGCCCTTGGTTAAATCACTTAGTCCAGTGAGTCTCAAACTTGAGCCTGCATCAGAATCACTAGAGCTTTGTTAAAGCTGAGTCCCAGAGTTTATATATTTTATTTTATTTTTTTATTGTTAAATTTATTGGGGTGACATTGGTTGGAAAAAAATTGCATAGGTTCCAGTCATCCAGAGTTTATGATCAAGTAAGTTTCACATGTGGCCAAAAATTTTCTAACATGTTTCCAGGTGATGCTTTTGGTCTTGGGACCATACTTTAGGAACCACGTATTTAATTCCATAACCTGTTTGTTATACCTCCCACCAGCTGTCAGAAAGGTACTAAGTGTAAGTACATTTATCTTTCAGGAAAGACATTAGGTGAAAAGGCTGTTACTAGAGCACCCACGAATGGACATTGTCATCTGTGGTAAGTACATATAATCTATGCAGTCTTTTAAAATTCTAATATGCCTCTATAGATTAAAATGGATTTTTAAAATATGTATTATTGACCCATTTAACCTTTCACATTCACTGAAAAATACCAGGGTTGCCAAAAAACATATATACATTTCAAGAGATGTTATCTATGTATTACTTTTCAAAGTTGAACTGAATTATGGTAGCAATGTGTAGTATGACAGTCACTCAAAATATGGCATCAAGCCACTGAATGCTAGTGTCACAGTGTGACAGGCAGGACTGGCAAAGAAAATGGTGGAAGCACAGTTGTCCTTCAAGAAGTGCAAGACCATTTTGAAGTGGTATTTGAAATTCAAGAACATTGTGGAAGTACAATGACAATGAAAGTGTGAGTATGTAACAGAACCTCCAACACTCCTAACAATTGCACGTATTCATGGTAAGTTTGAGATGCATAGTAAATTGAAATAGCATGTGCAGCTATACAAGTGGACACTTTGGTCCATGTTGCCCCAGCGGTAGTTCACCATAATCAGAAGTATCTGGATCCTGATGGTAACCACTTTGAGCACCTCTTGTAATTGCAGAACTCAAATGTGACTTGTATTCATCTTTTGCTAGCAGTGTATATATACAATTTTAATACAGTATTTTTTTTTCTTAAATTTTGGGCACCCTCTGTATATTTAGTAGATAACACAGTAACTGTTCTTGTTCTGTTTATTTTTGTGTGTTTTTTTAGAATGTATATTTTAAATATATTTCAGGTAAACTTTCACTGAAGATTTCATAAGTGAATCTACCAAGTCCAATGGCTTTGAACATGATAAATCTAATTAAAACCAATTTAACATAACATTTTGTTTGACAATGAATACTAAAATAATACCGTATTTATAACCAAAATATATAATAGAAAGAGTACTTCAAGGAATAAAAGCACATCAGCCGTTTCTTACACCTTGATGAGTCAAAGCATACATATCCCACAAGTCAAAGAAAAGCCACTTATAGTATAAGAAAGCCCAAACAAAGGAAATATAATTAGTTGGATAGCTTTAGATGAATATCTTTGGGGCAAAAAAATTTATTCTTGAGTATGTTTTGTTTTGAATCCTTTGTATATACAGAATTATAACATACAAATAAAAATAAATGTATTGCTTTTAATTAACACTTCTTTTTACTTATAGTTGCATTTGTGCAACAATTTTTTTTAGTTCCTTGGTTTTTCTTTTTTTTTTCCTCCCTAGCAACACAGGTACTTTAGGTGCTAGGGATATACAGTAATTAATTTATGAGCGTTCTCTCAGACCTAGGTTTTCAGACTTTTTTTTCAGTGTACATTGATTTCTACACAGGGCAGTTCTCATGGATAGAGCTATAAGTACCACCTTAACAAATTAACAAATAAGATAATGATTTTGGAATAAAAGCCATTCAGTAAACCAACCCTTTTGGAGATTATTTTATTCTGATGGGGGACTCTTAGAGAAAAGCCCTCTCAAAATTGCTCACTTTCCACAGGTCCACATTTATCCTACAGGAAATTCATTTTTGCACTACCAACTCAGGAGTGCAAACAAACCATTTTCCCAAAGCTGACCTGTATCTTTACTCTGCTTCCAGCAGAGGGTGCTCTACCCACAAACTCTCATTTTAAAACTCCCCTGGGCAGGAATCAGGTAATATATTTTATCCCCCTTAAACTCCAAGTGACACATGCCAAATAAGAAGAGTTCTTTTGAAGCTGCACTCACTTGGCTTAAGATGAAGTGCAAGCCTACCCCTGCCCACTCTCATAAGAGGCGGAGGTGGAACCCACAGTCCCCTGACAATTCTGTCCATAGAAATCCTCACTCCAGGTCTTGTCCTCCCACAGTGAATTCTTTGCCTTTTCTTATGTAGCCTGCAGATGGGTGAAGAGCAAAGCCCAGCAGAACCTGTGAATAATTTCTTTAGCATGTCATGCATGGAAACTGAAAATTTAATACGTCAAAAAAGTCTTAACTGAAAAGTGGCCATTTTATTGGTTGTGCATAAGGTGTGTGAATTATGTGACCTTTTGTGTTCAGGAATAGTTTTACTGTTCCAAATTAAGGAAACTGTTCACTTTGTATTTGGACTTGGAAGTCACAGGTTAGCCACAGAAATGATCAAGATAACACCCAAAATTACAGTTTTCATTTTATTTATGATAATGCAAATGAAAATTAGCATCTACTCTTGAACTACTTAGGTAAATAAATATTTTGCCTAAGATAGAAAGAAACACTTTGTAATACTTTGAAGACTTTTGCACACACAGAAACTTTTGAATGTGCAAAGTAATATATCCCCAATTTTTAGAGTTAACAAATTACTGAACAAATATTGTGTCAATTTATAGTCCAATGATTACTTTTGTAAGTTTTACATTCCTGGTGGAAAAACAGTAAATAATCCATAGGATGCTGTATTATAGTAAAGCAGTGTTTCAAAGGAACAATTGAAGGACATGGGGAGTTTTTTGATAAAGTATATACTGAAATGATGTTTACCTTTATTTGGTTTTAGTCATGATATTTACTTTTATTTTCAAATGACATTAAAGGAGGCCATGAAATTTTTATTTTTATTTTTATTAAGGAGAAATAGGGGTTTGTTAATACAGTTTTCAATTATATATATATATATAGTTAAGAGCCTCTTTGTGACTTTTATCTTAATGATGCTGATAACAGCAGCTGACATTTCTTGAAATTCACTATGACAGACACTATTCTAACTACATGTTTTGCATACTGTATCCTCACAGTATACATATGAGATAGATGGTATTAGAATCCCCAGTTATAGATGAGGAAACTGGCCTCACGTCATTGTCAAGTATTTAGTATTTTCAGAGCACTTGCATTTAATGAATACTTTGTTAAATATTAAGGAATGCTTTAAAAATTCTTTAGTAATATATTAGGTGGTATTTGGTTAGAAGTTCACATGATATCTACTGTTTTTATCCTTTCCAGGTATGCAGTTTTGTGTGGCTATGTATCTGAGTTTGAGGGCTTACAAAACAAAATTAACTATGGATATCGTTTCAAGGTATTTCTTGATATTAAAAGTGTCTGAATGTAGCTATATGTTCCATGAATGGGCACAAATCACATTATTCAATCAATTAGTCTCTGGGAATTTATCTTTTTATGTAAATCAAATGACAGTCTCTAAATAATACTATGCCAAAAGGAATCAAACTTTTCAGGTGATTGAAGATTATTATTATTCTAGATCTTGAAAGAAGTCACATAGTAGATGAGTATTATTGTATCAGAGGTAGGGGATTAGCCTCTGTCATGAGCTCACCAACATCATAAACATGACTGGGACTAATTAGTTAACATTTTCTGCATTTTGACTTAGTGGGAGAAGTAGAATCATTCTAGGGCTTAAATTTACCATGATAGATGAATAAAATAAGTAATGCAAATACACATCATTTAAAATGTACCTCTGGTTATAATTATTCAGTAAATAAGCCCTCAGCGTCCATAATGTAGGGTCGGGCGAAGAATTCTTTGTCTCCCAGCTCCCTCTAACCATTTGACAATGTCAGGGGAGCAGAGTCCTCTACCGCCCAGTGCTGCTGTTTCCTCCATTATACCCTAATCTTTTGATATTTGTAAGTGTGCCTCTGAGTCATGTATTAGCTAGGCATGCCATGGGCAGACAATAATGTGGCTGGGTGTTTCCTACTTTTTAATTAAATTTATTGGGATGACACTGGTTAGTAAAATCACATAGGTTCCAGGTGTAAAATTCTATAATATATCGTCTATGAATTGAATTGTGTGCTCACCACCCAGAATCAGTTTGCCTTCCATCACCATATGTTTGAGTCCCCTTCCCTCCTCCCCCTGCGCGGTCCTGTCTTCCCCTCAGGTAACCACTGAACTATTGTCTGTGTCCATGAGGTTTTTTGTTTTTTTTTTCTATTTTGATTGTTTTTTTGTTCTGTTTTTTAGATTCCACATATAAGTGAGATAATATATTATTTGTCTTTCTCTGTCTGACTTGTACCTTTTGTTTTCTATTTTTATAGCAACATTTTGGCTTTAAGTTATCTGTAGCCTTATTAAATCATAGTCAAGTTCTGCTTGTAGTTCTGAGCAGTCATTTTTGATATTTGAATCATTGCTAAAACTTAATTGAATTAACGATAGAGATTGTGGCAGGGGGAGAAACAACATGGTATAGCTTCTTTGAATTTACTAGGCATAGTTCTACTCAATGCTACCTGAAACCTTGGGAGATGATATTTCTTTGGAATTTTTCTTTCAGGAACATCTAGATAAAGCAATCCAACTTTTACCTGAAGAACCGTTTTTGTATTACCTCAAGGGAAGATACTGTTACTCAGTAAGTTGAATGCTTTTATCTATAAATCTTTTTTTTTTTTTTTAAAGGATGTATGGTCTTTGTTATTCTTTTATTTATTTATTTATTTATTTATTTATTTATTTATTTTTGACAGAGAGAGAGAGAGAGAGAGAGAGAGAGAGAGAGAGAGAGAGAGAGAGAGAGATACACAGAGAGAACTGAACTGGGGGAGCTCCCAGTTCAGCATATGGTTCCACACGGGCCGGGGCCGGGATTTGATCCTCGGTCCCCGGCGCTGCAAAGTGAGCGCTTAACCCACTGAGCCATCCCGGCTTCCCCTTATCTATAAATCTTATTTGAATATGCTGTGATTGTATGATATATTTTTAGTGGCATCTTCATTCTTTTATTGTTTTACCTAATGTCTACTATAGGAGAAAATGATAAAATCAATACATATTTTGAGTTTGTAATTTATGTATTTTATAATTTATTTATATATAGGATATTATCTTATATAGATATGCATTTTTTTCCTTTACTACCTTTTCATTTCCACTTAAGCAGTCACACTGTCTTCCTTTGTGCTGTCTTGGGATGATCAGCCATCTACACATATGTGCCCTGTATTGGTCTGTTTTGTGGGAGGACTCTTTCTTTCATCAGAGTTTATAGAGCATTAATTATGTGCTCACTAGCCAGAAGATACATAAAACTCTGCCCTTGTCTTCAAGGAACTTAATTTAGAAAGAGGACATGAGACATACAGAAATAAATAAAGGCAGTTTGTAAGTCTGTGTGTCTTAAATGACATTAGTTTACAGAAAATTAACAGAATATAAAAATATATCTTAAGAGATGCACGAAAAAAATTACCGTGAAGAGTAATGATATTTCTTAATGCAAAGATTTGGGTAAGCAAACGAGGAAGCTTTATAATTGATGCTTGAAGAGGGTTAGAGATAAAGAAGGAAGCTTACTTTTATTGAATGCCTTCTATATGTCAGATGTGCATTTTATGCTTTACATCTCTTTTCTCATTTAATCCTTATAACAGCTCTGTAAGCAGTTTTTATTATGCCATTTTGAAATATTAAGAATTATTTTTAAATACTCTTATCAATAAAAATCAAGTAAGTTGAGAAAAAAATTAAGAATTTGAGTCTTTATGAAGATAGGAACCTCATCTAAGGTTGAAAAACCATTGACCCAACCTCACCATTGATCCAACCTCACATATGTCTTGAATGTACATTATTTTCTTAGGCTTCAAAACCCAAGAGGGAAATTTTAAATTCAAAATGGAACCTGATCTCCATGCTATTATATAAAAATAGCAGAAGCTAATGCTAATTTTCCCAGGGGGAATGTACCCTTACACAGGCTTTATAAAAGTCTTGCAAAGTGGCCCAACAATGATGAGTGTCAAAAATATTGGATTATATAAGAAATAAGCCATCCGAAATGGTAATCAACAGAGGAAGGAAAAAAAAAAAAGATTTCAGAGGACTTCAGATTTTGGAAACATGGAATACAGAATATTAAGCAGCTGTTTATATAATGTGGTTTTTTTTGTTTTGTTTTTTAATAAAAGGAACTAGGGGGAAAATAGTTGAGAGACATAGGACTACAAAAATGATCAGATACATTTGAAAAGATGAAACAATTTTTATATAAAATTATATCGTTTGACATTAAATAAATACTCAATGATAAGGTTTAACAGTAGATAGGTACCACTAAAGAGAAATTTACTGAACTTTTCTAATAAATATGAAAAAGTTACCTTGACTGCAGCACAGAGAACAAAGAAGAGAAAATATAAAGGAGAGAGAAAAAGACATGGATGCTAAGTAAGGGCACCAATAGTGGTAAATTTTCACATACTTCTTTTGGTAATTAATAGACTAAGAAGACAAAAAAAAAAAAGTCAGTAAGTTTTTGAACATTTAATTATATTTAGTAGCCTCACGTTTAATAACCTTGATCTAATAAACATATATGAAAATATATGCCTAACCATCAGAAGATATACATTTTTCAAGCATATATAGAAATACCTGTAGTCATCTCAGAATCATGAACAAACAAGATTAGTATTATTTCTCATTTCCAACTCTTTATATCATGTCTGTTTTAATTTGGTTTTGTAACCAGTGCTATCAGACATGATAGTTTGCTAGAATTATGGAAAAGAAAAATAAAATATTAATATCATAAAGGTACTATCTCAAATATAGTAGTAATGGATATATTTTTATATATTACATGTATACACATACATATGTAAGTACACACACATCTAATTGGGGAAAACGTATTCATTCAAAAGGTGAACAACTTTCTAAGAGTGATGTTGATTTATATTTGCAGGTCTCAAAACTGAGCTGGATTGAGAAAAAAATGGCTGCTACTCTGTTTGGAGAAATACCATCCTCAACTGTACAAGAAGCTTTGCAGAATTTCCTTAAGGTATATTTTGTCTCTCCAATATTTTAGTGTCAAACTTTCTCTTTTCCTTGTGTAGATCTCTTAACAGTTTGAATCCTATCTTTGGCACATTTTGTTATAAGCCTTTCATAGTGAGAGTTATATTTTAAGTCTAAACTGCTTCTTAGGGCAGTTAGTTATACCCTAGGTCTCAGGTATAGCAACCCTTACTACCAAATCCAAAAGCATCTCTCCAGATCATACCCTGATTATTAGACTTGGCCTCAAATAAACACTTGATTAACCTAATATAGAAACAGTTTAATCTTAATGAACTAAAAGATGCCAGAAGAACTTATTTTAAAAGCTACTCCATAAGTGCAGACAGTTCTATGAAATGTTCTTAGCACATCAGACCAAACTACTATTTTCGTTCATGTCTTAAAATGTATAATTATCATGCTAATAAAACTCTAAATAGTAACATGTGTGTATGCACACATGCAAATGTGTAACATACCCATTCATATAACCAACTTCCTTTTGGGCTAATTTCCTTCATTTTTCTCTGGAACCAACTACAGGTTACTAACATATAGATACTAATATATTTTTCCTGTCTATGATTTCAGATTTGTCACAATGCAGACAAAATCAGGTTCTGAACTGTATTGTCCAGCACATTGTACATACTTGTTTGTTTTGTTGAATTTTAGGCATCAATTTTGCAGAACTGAGGGAATTTTAAGATCATAGGTCTAAGGTGGCAGATGGGTTTGACCATGCTTTCCATCGCTGAGCACTGGGCAGGACTGCCTAAAATGCTTCGTGAAAAAAATAAGTGTTCTGAAATCGAGCACGAGCCCAGTGGAAAAGAGTACCTAGAGAAAGTACAAGGGGCACATATTTCTTATTTTTTATTTAATGTAATATTTTTTGTTTTATGAGGAGGGAATCAAGACCTCAGGAACGTGACTTTTTCCAGTATCACACGATGGCTAATCAAAGACATGAAGAAAGTCTAAGGCTGCATCACCCCTACTTCTTCACCTTTTTTCTACCACTGAGAAATAGTTTCCGTATTTCAAATTTGATAAGAATGTAGATCATGGTATATTTAACGTAAATGATTTATGAAAGGGATAAGTTAATTCACAAGAATGTCATTTGAACTTGAAACTCATTTCTTCATAGTATCAATATAATTAGGGATCAGGTTTTCAGGACCTGCACAAAAGTTTTTAAGGTGCTACTGTACCTGAAATATTACACAGATAAAATCAGGAGTGCTAAGAGGCACAATAATGCAGATTGCAAACTCTGCAACCAGACCACCGGGTTAAATCCCAGTTCTACCGCTTACCAGCTGGTTAATTAATGCTGAGAAGTTACTTAACCTCTCTCAATTTAATTAATAGCATGGTGATAATAGTACCTGACTCATAGTGTTCTTATGGAGATGAAATAAGTTAATACAAGTAAATTGCTTAGAGAGTGCCTGACATCTAGTAAGTGCTCAATGAAAGCTTACAGAATTTTAACTTCATTAAAATGTAAATACGTTGGCAAACCATCTTGGGTCCCTCACCATTCAGTCGTGACATAGATTTTTACTTAAAGTGCTTTCCGTGATGCTTATCAAGAGAGTGAGAAGGAGTCAGGGATGCCTCTCCTCGTATCTACTGCAACACCTGAGGGTACTAAGGAGCCTACAGTGCTGAGGGCTAAGGCTGTGGAGGAACTAAGACATTGGGAGGTGGAGGAGGGGAAAGGAAACAGCACAGAGCTTGGATCTTAACGCCTACAAGAGTCTGTCCCCACTGTCCCCAATAGAAGGTCATGTTGGAACCCACACATAGGACTGCTGCCCTCAACTCCATCCCTCCAAAGAGCATTCACCAGGGCCAGTAATGTGTTCCCATTGCCATAAAGTTTGGTCCTGCGGAGCTCAAGAGCACTGGCTTTATAGTCAAGACAGTGTGAGACTTGAGCCTTTTCCTGTCTGTATGACTGGGCATGTTTCTTTATTTCTCCTTAAATTCTTCCTCTATAAAGTAGTCATAATTATAGCTACTTTATATGATTTTTGTGAAGTTTGCAAAAAACAATACATGTAATTTACTTCGCCCAAGGTCTAGCACATTAAGTGTTCTAACTAAAGACAAATGGAAGTTGCTATTACTTTGCTCTTGGAACAGGTGAGATCTTGTCCTCCACAACTACAGAACATTTAGGGAGGTGGTTTTAGACCAGAAGTCATCTGTGAATCCCTTTTGTTTCTTTCTAACTATAGTACACCTCCCACCTCATCCAAAATTCCAGCATGATTCCCTCAGTTAATGATTTTCAGCCTTGGTTATATGTTAGAATCATCTGGAAAGCTTTAAAAAAATGCCAGCCCAGGCCACAACTTGGGCTAATTATTTTAGAAACTCTGAATATGTTAATGTGTAGTTTATATACAATAAAATACACCCATTTTTAGTTACAGTTCAAAATATAAAACATTTCCTCACCCTAGTTATTTTTGCCCACTGGCTGTCAAAGGGATCTGTGCATGTTAACATGAAAATGTATGTGTGATGTGGTGTGAAAAAAAGTTTTGGATCAATATGTTGAAAATTGTCCCATTTTAATTTTCAAAAACCAATTCTCTTTGTTTTTGTTTGTTTATTTGATTTGCATATGCTTAGTAAAAGGTCTGGTAGGATGCAGGTCAAACTGTTGGTAATGGTTACCCCTTAGGAAATAAGACTGAAATTAAGAATAAAATTAGAACAGAGAAACTTTTACTTTTTAATTTTGGAAATATCTGGATTACTTGTATATTGTAAAACAAGCATTTTTTTTTTGCAAAATTTTTAAGTATTCTTTTTCTCTTGGGCTCTGCATGCCTCTAGGTTAGGGGTGGGGTCAGGCTGGGAGCTGACTTGCATAGGCCATTACAATGGCAAGAGCTGACTCTTATGAAAAGACTGACTTAGGTCCTAAGAAAAGTGCTCTAGTAGCGATACCGTATACCCAAGATACAGAAAAGGAACAGACACATAAGAGATTAGTAGAAGAGTAAAGCACCTTCATTATTTCCACTTATTAAACAAATAGGTCTACTACTTGGACTAGTTGTTTCAAGGATTAAAAATATTTGAGGTGATGGACTTTGGATATTATTCAACATATGGAATGTGCTGAAATCATAAGAAATCAAAATCAAATATTAATGTCCTGGAAGATATTTACCAAGGGATACCAGTCATGCTGTACTTTTGTTTCCTAAATAGATTATGAAATGTATAGATCTTGTCTTGGGGAGAGTGTATCACCAGTTGTTTTTGTTTATGAAAAGAAAAGAGGAAGGATAGAGAAGGGGGAGTGAGGAGATGATTATACAAAGGAATCCCAAAACCTTAAAGTATTCCATTGCTTTGTGAGCTTTATGACCATAATAATGATTTCATTTTATTGGATAAGTTCAAAGACTATATTTCCACCCAGAGATACTTGAACTGATAAAATGATTCAGATATGACACAATCACCCTATATTCTTAAGGTAATTTGGCTTAATATTTAATTTATTGACATAGATCCTCCTCACTGGTTGTTATTGTTGCTGTTTTAATAACACCCTATTATTCTCTTTTCTGTTTCCTCTAAAAATCAGGTTGAAGAGCTACAGCCTGGTTTTTCTAAGTCCAATTACATGTTCCTGGCCAAGGTAATGAAGACCACTGTTTTAAGATCACTTTGAATCCACTACATAAAAATGTGATTACCTTTAACATTGATTATTTTCCATTTCTAGTGTTATGTTGATCTTGAACAAACAAATAATGCCATGAAGTTCTGTAATTTGGCAATGTTGCTGCCTTGTGTTACCAAAGAGGTAAGCCCAAACAGTACCAAGATGTGCTGTTATGTTGCCAGTACTGTCCAGCTTCAGATATGCACAATACCTTAGATATATCTGGAGTTTTCTCCTATACTAAAAAATTTTGACTTGGATTTCATTTGTACTATGAAGGTTTTTAAATTGCAATAGATAACCCTTCAGCTGAAGACCTCTGTACCTTTAAGGAACATGCAAATCATGTGCTGGCAGTTAGAACATCTGATACTTGTTAGGTGTTAGATAGCAGGTAAGGAGACAAGCCCCACCTAGGAAAATGGAGGACAGCATAATTCTGGGAAGCTGGTGATGGGCAGCTGACATGCTCCCAGGTTAGAAAATTAGTGTTCATGGGGTTGCCATCCCCAGTCACCAACTCACAGCAGTGTGGCTATTTAAGGCCATGAAGAAGATGAAACTTGTATATTAACATTTTCTCAGTCTTTGAACACCTACTATGAATGAAAAAGAAACTATCACATTGATTCTTACCCTTTTATTTGCTAATTCAGGATTCTGGGTGTGCTCTGTTTTAGGAATTTCAGAATTAATAGCTTAGCCCATGTTCCTATGAGCCATTTACTGGTACTGGTAATACAAGCCTCATCCTGCTTTGAATGTGTTATCTTAAGACCTCATATTCCATCACCTTAATTAAGACATTGGTTTTTCAGGGAGGTTTAGACAATATAGTTAGTCCAGAAGTGTTCGCCCTACCTTCCTGTTACAGAAATGTTATAGCTCAGAGTCATGAGTGGGTCACTTACAGAAATCCAGCAGTGTTGTTCAGGGTCTCATTTGTTAGCAATTCTTATCTGCCTCTTTTTTTTTTTTTTTTCCCATGTCTGAACTTATTTCCTGTAGATTAACTTATCTGTGCTATCCATGCCTGGAGAATGTATTCTTTCTTGTGCATTTTTTTTTTTTTTCAAAATGTTAAGATTTTATTTACAAAGCTTCTTTGTTGTACAGAAAGTAAAAATGTTGTTACAGTCTTGGTGTAACTGGTGGCCACAGATGGCTGATTCACCACTCACAGTTATCCATGCTACAGCAAGAGTCTTACACAAAAACCTAACAATGCTTACAGTTTTGTTGGGGTGAGGTTCCCAAGCCTGGTGGTGGTAGATTTCCAAGAGGGACTATATAGAGGAAGGCAGAATGTCTCAGGAACTCTTCTTTGGCTCTTTGGGTAGGTGGGTGTCCTGGGTTTGTATCACAGCTACCTTTTTTATTTTTTAAACAGCTACCAAATCCAGATGAGCAGTCCAACCAATACTGAACAGTTCTTTTTTTGCAGGCCATTTTGGGTCTTAATCATCTTCTCCTTCATCATCTGTTTCTCTCTTCCTCTTTTCACCTTTCCCACTTTCTTCCTC